>NJDC01004977.1:183731-205389 GCA_002245475.1 Calephelis virginiensis
TTCATTGTTTACAAATATAACATGAAAATTGTGATTGTAATGAACGTCCAAAAGTTGAGCTTATGTTTTAATAAACAAAACTAATATGATATTTTTAATAATAGTATTCTCGCCTCTTTGGTCTAGCGCTTCAGTTGTTCGACTTTACTGAATGAGGTCCCAGGTTCAAACCCCGGGTCGAGTAACAAAAAGAAAATTGGGTTTTTCCAATTTTCCAATTCCAAAAAACTTCTAATAAAAATAAATGTTGCTCGGGATTGGATATGTGCCCGTTTGGCGATAGGCTTGCTACCTATCACATTGTAAGACTTAGTATTTTCGCCTAGTAGTGGTTGCCCTGGTTGTGCCTCTGCTTATCTCTTCTGGGATATGGGCGTGAAGATGCTTTTTTTAGTATTAATACGTAAAGAAAAAACTTTGGACACTTTTTTATGGACATTGCGCGAAAGGATTAGTATGAAGTTTGGCACACTTATAGTTTATGTGTAGGAGAAGTGCAGAACGCTCATATTTTTCAATAATAATGCTTGCAATGTGCATTTAATCAAAAACTAAAACATTACTTACACTGAAAATTTTAAAGAAAGAAAAAATTTCGCCCCAGACAGGATTTGAACCTGTAACCTTTCGTCTCAAGCCAATTGAGCTACTGAGGATTCAAGTCCCGTGGGGAAATGTTTTTAATTCCTTTCTAACCCGTTAACGCGGGTAGTTATGTCCTATAGATACACAATTCTGAATACCCACCAAATGAGTTCATCATTACAGATGAAATTCGCATTTTAGAATGGCCATAACTTTCGTTTCTCGCAACGTAATTTATAGGAATTAATCCCAATCACAGGGCAAGTGCTAAATTAAAAATACATTACTTACACTACCATGCATTTGGCGCACAAATTATATTCATTAAGGTTGGAAACAAAGTAGTTGGTCTTGATAAATGAAGATGACGTTCTTATTAAAAAGATAATTAAATATCAAAAACATTTAAAAAAAATGTTATGGTTGTTTTTCGACCAAGCTTTAAATGACAAACTATTAGAGGCGCCACTAACCATTCTCGAGGATTTTAAAAGCGAGTTGCAACTCTATTCTTGCTTTACTCTTAAAGAAATCCGCCGATGCTAACCGGGCCGGCCCGCCTGAGTGTTCTTTGCAATGCAATGCGCCCCAAACCGTTACGCTCCGTCTCGCTTAGATGTTCTTCTTTATTTTTCTAGGCTAGGACCAACATTAGTTATTTACAGGGTTATATTTTTGATAAGTAAATACAAGTTTTAAGACATCTTGCCCTTATAACCCTAAACTACTGAAAGATTTCATTCGAAAACTTCCCGGATTAATGTTATTGTACAACCCTCATTTTCGTATTCAAATATAAAAAGATTTGAATGAACGTTGGGTAAATTATACACCACATCCTCGACTGTCTGTGTCTAATTAGGAAGTGCTTGAAGTATAACAGCATAAGCACGATGAATAGTTGTGTAGACACATAGAAATGGAAGCAACCAGACGAAGCCACTTGGTTTACATTTTAATAAAAAAGTCAACGGCTGACGTTCTAGTTTAATAATTTATTCGGTGCATAATCTGTGGTAGAAAAGGTAATACTCGAAGTGAATATTACCTATTGCAAATTACCGAATTGAGTTTGTCATCACCGAGACAAAATATGGCCACATTTTTTTTATAATTATTGAATTTCGAGTACTTATTGACTGAAATAGTCCCGGTTTACCCAAAACCCTGACATGACTTTGACTTATGACTTATGACCAGAAATGACTTATAACTAATAAAATGAATATATTAATACGGAAGACGTGACAGCACGGCCTAAAAGTCTTAGCCGGCGCAGAAAATGACAAATTAACTTAAAAAAAAGATAAAAAAATCTAACTTTGTCGAACGAATCCGTGTCAGAGTTTTGGCGCCATCGTGAATGAAGACGGTTGTAATTTTTTCACAATTATTGAATTTAGTGTAAAATATGAGTAAAATTGATTAATTTAGGTGGGAATTAGTTTGATTTTGTTCAGTGAAAGTGCACTAATGAAATAATCATGAAGAAATTAGTGTATCGTGAATTTCTTTGCTGCCACCAAATCTCATAAACGAGCTTGTGTAACGAAACCACCGCTTTACTCAAGACCCAGACAAGACTGTGTAAATAGTGACTAATGACTAAAATAAAGAATAAATACGGAAGACATAAATTGAAAATATATAACAAGAAAAAGATTTATTAATACGGAAGACGTGGCTGTATGGACACAGATCCTTTGCCTTTCCCCGACTGGGATAAAATTAAAAAACAGCAAAACAACGAATCCGTGTCATCATTTGAAACGTCAAATTCGGAACGTCATATTTAGCAAACAAATAAATTTCATTTTCATTTTTCATAATACTTTTCATTTTAATTAATCCTAAGCACCAGCTTTGTTGTAAAATTAAAAAATCGCATTTTGAGTTGACCGAAGCGGGCATCATACATAAATATACAAAGGTATGTACTCAACGCGAACTCCGGATCACTAGACCCCATATATTTTACTTATTTTCACTATTTAAAGTCGAAAAATATTATTTAAAAAACATTTGTAATAAAGCACATTTCCAGAATACATCTTAACAACTCCAAGGTCTTAACTATTATTTAGCAGTGGAAATGTATACTCGCTAATTCTCGTTTGTTCATTCTATATTCATGTTGCCTTATAAGATGCAAATACATAGTCTCCGGTAGACCCTCGTTTTATGATCCTTTACAATCCCACTGAAAACCTTAATCGCTTTAATTCTCGACGCCGGCACCTACGGGACCATGAATATATTTGGTAAACAAATTGTCTGTCCCGGAGTATGTAATGTAGGTACGTATCTCCAGACACTAAGACAATATAGTATGCGTAGAATTGGACGAGTTTCTCTACTATTTTAAATTATAAAAGAACTAGCTGCTACCTGCGGCTTCGCCCGCGTTTTCACAGAAACCCGGTGTGCGATCGGGATTAAAAATAGCCTATATGTTAATCCAGGTCACAATCTATTTGTCTTCCAAATTTCAGACAAATCCGTTCAGCCATTCGAGCGTGAAAGAGTAACAAACATCCATACATCCATACTTACAAACTTTCGCATTTATAATATTAATAGGATAAGCTATAAACTAATTATAAATAATCTATTTAGGCAATGTTTTTGAAAACTTATGGATAGCATAACTTAAAGAAAAAAAACTGCAAAAGTCGGACTTTCTCTATTTTTTTTGTTATGTTATTCAAATTCAAACAAACAGACGGATTTGCTGGTGGTAGGAAATTCATGACGCCTAGACACATCAAAGATGGTAATGATGCGTTGCTAACCTGAGGCCGGAATGTTAGGCCTCGAGGAAAAGTAAGTTAACCGGCTACCTTACCCTCCGAATCGGAATACGTCATGACATTATGGCAGCAGGAATAGGTAAGGCGTTGGTACCAATCCGGGTGAATCGCTGCGAAACTCTACCACCTAGTCAGATGTCACGGTGCTAGTGACGTTAGCCTATGCTCGCCTTTTACGAGCTGCCTGGTAGTAAGGCAGATGGTCTATTCTGCAGAATAGCCCGAACTAACATGGGAGTTAGTTTGAAGTTTACTTTAGTTAACCAACCAAGTTAGTTTAAAGTTTATCTTTTTCACATTTTACATAACAAGAATTCGAAGAAACACATATTTTTATTCTCGACTGTACAATAAACTCCAAGTTGTTTGAAGTAACGAAACCTTAAGTAGGACATATATTTATGTGGAAATTGGCCTTAAATATAATCTATATTGACTAAATTTGAGAAGTAAATTTAGTTAAAAGCTTAAATCGTACACAGATATCTTTTTCAAAGAAACTTAAATTTTATACTTGACTGTACAATAAACTCCATGTTCTTTGAAGTAACAAAACCTTAAGTAGGACATACATTTATGTGGAAATTGGCCTTAAATATAATCTATATTGACTAAATTTGAGAAGTAAATTTAGTTAAAAGCTTAAATCGTACACAGATATCTTTTTCAAAGAAACTTAAATTTTTATACTTGACTGTACAATAAACTCCATGTTCTTTGAAGTAACAAAACCTTAAGTATGATATATATTTAAATGGAAATTGGGCTTAAATATAGATTAATTATGCTGAAATTCCGCCGACTCCTTCAAAACGACAGCGAGATTCTGGAAACTCAAAACGCGTGTCTGTTAAATTATGAAATGACGGGCGTGATTATAATGCAAGGGCTCACGACATTTGTAAGAGCATTTCAGGAATGTTGAGAAATATTAATCATTACCTTAAACGTGACACGATTCAAAATTGATCAAGTTTCATTAGTCAAATTCTAGAGATAGATTAAGCGGTAGATATAGCAGTTAAGCTCGTCATTTGTGAAAATTGTCTGAAGCTATTTTTTAAGGACCGATCTAGAATTAAAAGTACGCTTTCTATGTACAGTTAATATGGGAAGCAAACAAGCCGACAGGTTTCCTATGGCAAGAAATTCATCCTGAGGCCAGATATTAGCCCTAGAGCAAAAGTAAGCTTACTGGCTACCTTATCCTTCGGAAGCGGAACAGGTCAACGGCAAGCATTTTATGGTGGCTGGAGTGGGTAAGATAATGTATATTTTAAAACTATACGGTAAGACGCTTTAATTAAAACAAAATAGTATAAATTCCTAGTAAACGTCTACAGATATAAATCAGGTTTGAAAATAAATAGGTTTCAATATCACTTACGTAACGTATCATTTTATTTTAATAAAACAAATGACACAAGGATTTATAGATTGTAAAGGACAACTGTGGTCTGTAGATACCAAAATAGTTATAGGTACGACGCTGTCCTGAATCCGGGATGTCAGTCCTATTTTCCAAGGCTACCGGAAATCCTATACTCTGTACATAACCATAATACTATACTTGCGTCTTATGGTTTATTAAACAGAGAGGCAAATATTGCTTTCTACAAATAACTTTATACCTTTTTGAAACTACAGACTTATGTTTTAGAATTCATATTTACTGCTAAAATTTAAAGTTTAAATCATTTTTTACATTTCCACGCGGTCAAGTCCCTTTTGAGCAAGAGATAGTAATAATATACTCGTATAAATAAATAAGTTTCCAAGTGGAAAACGTATGTTTGACTTAAATTTTTGTGTCTACACTTTTATTTTATGACATTATTCTATTTTTTAGAACATTCAATTAGTCGGTTGTTTAGAACAGACCAAGTGCGAAAATTCAGGCAACCTGTAAAAGGCGAGGAAATGTTAAATAACTCATTAATAAATTAATAATCGTCTCTGTGGTCTAGCGGCTCAGGTGTTAGACTTGACTGCATGAGGTCCCGGGTTCGAATACCGGGTCGGGCAACAATAAGAAAATTTGGTTTTTCCACTTTTCTAATAAAAAAATGTTGCTCGGGAGTGGATAATATGTGCCCGGTTGGCGATAGGCTTGCCACCTATCACATTGTGGGACTTAGTGTATATAATAAAAAACATATATAATAAAACAATTTGTAAAAAAATATAATTCAGCACGCGTTTAAAGCCGAGAGTTAGAAGCTAGTATTGAATATATACATATATAATACATAAATACATACATATCTTCATGCCATCCAATGAGAAAAGCATGCTCCGCAGGGTCGGTCATGTGGAAGGAATGACAGATGAAAGATTAACAAAGCAGATAATAAATGCAAATGTGGATGGATATAAGTATCCGGCAGGAAAAACGATGACATTTCACAATGAAGTCGCCTGGATATTATCCGAAGGCTGTGTCTAGAGTCTCCGAAACCAGCGTGTTTGTATGAAAAGGGGAATGTGGAGAAAGCCAGACGGGTATGGCAGGTTCGTAAGAAATGGCAAGAAGATATGTATTAAATTTATAATTATTATTAACAGAATGAAGTTTATTCTTGTCTTAAGTATAAAAATCGATGCCACTTTTCGTTGTTATTTTATAACTCAAGAACGGGCTCACCTATCCAAACCAAAGGCTTTGTTTCGACTATTTAGTAGATGCTTTATGTGAAGTTTGCATAAAATCGGTCTAGTGGTTCTTCATTTATCACATTTTATGTAAGAAATGAATTTGATAAATTGCGGATCATTTTGTGACTGTGCTGTCATATTAAAACTTTTTTCAGTTGTTTTTTTTTTATTTTTTAGTTTTGTTGTGTTATGTCATTAATGTGGTCAATGTAATATTTAATGGCATTTTTTTACACATTTTTTTTAATATTTCAGTTTATACGTAGAGAAGCACGTGCCGGGTCGCTTGTATCTTACAAAATAATTTTATGTCTTAATAACACAAGAACATAAAATTAATTTGCTTTGGGGAAAGATTCGATTAGTATTATTTGACTAGAGCTATTTATTTTTTACTAGCTGTCCCGTCGAACTACGTTCCACCCGTTCAGTTTTGTATGGGAAAAAATAAAATTTTGTTATTCCTAGTTTCCTCGCAGTTTTTCCCTTCTTATCTTTTAAACCTTCTCTGGACTTGAAGAAATAATTCAAAGAAAAAAAATTAGCTAAATCGGTTCAGCCGTTCTCGAGTCTTAGCGAGACTAACAAACAGACATATATGCAGGCTGTCGGCGAAAGTGAAAACTTGAATATTAACATTGTGCATTTTTGACATTTTGGAATGGTTAGGGAATAATTTTGCACGAATTGATTTAATTATCAGTGTGAAAGTACTATAATTTATATGGTAGAATACAACATTCATTTATTGCACTATCGTACACAAACATGACAACACGAAAATTTGCGCAAGGGTGTCGTCTTACGAATTTTCGATCAGGTCACGTGTCCTGACGCGAGTTTAGAAGTTTTTGCCCGTTCCAAAAAAAGTGCGCAACGCCACTTAAGAAGTTTTCACTTCAAAAAATCCAACAAAATACAGTCAAAAAGTTAGAATTGCCTACCTGTTTATATAAAATTATATTTATTGATTTCCGTGATTAGAATCTCAGAGTTCCATCATCGTGATATTTTCCATTCCAACACTCAGGTGTTTCGTTTGCAATGTAATCAAGCATACCGATGAGAAATGGCCATTCCGATACCAACTCGATCCTATCAAATTACTGGTCTGAATCTGTTTCATTTGCGTAACGACTAGAAATTATTTACAAAATTAGGTTAGGTTTTGAAGGAAATTTCGATAGATTTTAAATATACTGGAATTTACACAAATATTATCTTTTTTTTTAATCGTCTCTGTGGTTTAGCGGTTCAGGTATTGGACAAGACTGCATAAGGTCCTGGGTTCAAATCCCGGGTCGGGCAACAAAAAGAAAATTTGGTTTTTCCAATTTTCTAATAACAAAAATGTTGCTCGGGATTGGATATGTGCCCGATTGGAGATAGGTTTGCTACCTATCACATTGTGGGACTTAGTGTCTTCGGCTAGTCGTGGGTGCCCTGGTTGTGCCTCTGCCTACTACTTCGGCGATATGAGCGTGAAGATGCAATTATTTTAGCTTCGGGATGTGACAACCCCATTGCATCTGATTTCTGGATGATTCTACTAGTAGTCAAGGTGGTTTACTGTGAGGGAGTTCGCGCGGATTGGTACGAGTATTAAAGCGTTAACTATTCCTGCAGCCAGGTCAATGCTTGCTGTTGTCGTATTTCATGCTGGAATAAAAGATATCGCCTCCGTGCTATCTATCCTGCTCTAGTGGCCTGGTTTTTGAACTTGACCTCATGGTTCCGGGTTCGATCCCCCGGTCGGGCAACAATAAAAAAAATGTTTTATTTTTCTAATAAAAACAACGTTGCCTGGTATTAAATATGTGCCAGATAGGCAACAGCTAGCCTAACTAGTCTTCAGCTAGCCGTGGATACCCTGGTTGTGCCTCTGCCTATCTCTTTGAGGATATGTGCGTAAAGATACTTATGCAATTCGCAAAGGACTGTAATGAGAAAATAAATTCCAAGTTAACCAAAACGTAAAACCATGAGATGGCGACGCACCACTAACATCTATACGACTTATATGATGGTATTTGTATGATTATGGTATGGTATTTGTGATACTAATTTACTTCCTTATAGGTAGGTTACTACTAAATTTTATACGCGATCCTCATTTCACGATTATCACTCAAGCTTCTTTTAAGATAATTAGTAAACCGAAACAAACGAAACTACCAAGGGAACACTTAAATTCTTTCTATATTTGGCAACACGTTTCAGAGGAGAGAGAAATTTAGTATTCATAGCTAAACCTCATATGATAAACGTATTGCTATCAATAGTCGAAACTCTTTCAAGTTAAAATTTAGAAAGAGACAAACGCGATTATTAACAAAACTTTTCGTTATGTTCATCATTTAGGGATTTGAAAGAAACGAAAAAGAGAAAGATAAGGAGCGAGAGAGAATGAGCAAGAAGATACGTAACATTTCTAGCTTAGCAAAAGATGATGAACGTGTACTGTCAGCTGCCTTTAATCGTAACTATTACTCTACAGAATAAGTTAATTTTACTAAGTAAGGGAATAATTAAAAAGCGTCGAATGTTCTGGAAGCCAAATTGCCCTAAGCCCGCCGTTAAAGCCTGGGCTCAGGGACATAATTACAACGATTTCACCGTGACAGTAATAATGCTTTGTAAATGGTTACAGATGTTCCCGACGTCGTTTGTTTAATGTTGTCACAGAATCACTATGATTGGGTTTTGACTGGTTCTTATTTCGAACCGGTTTTTAAGATAAACTTCTTATTTTTTTATGATAATGGAAAGCAAGCACGCAGACGGATTTCCTGATGTTAAGAAATTCGCGTCGCCTAGCGACACCAAAGTTGGTAATGGTGCGTTGCCAACCTGAGGCCGTGATGTAAGGCCTCGAGCAAAAGTAAATTTATCGGCTACCTTAACCTTCGATTCGGAACACGACAAGGGTTAGTAGTAGTTAGTGACGTTATTGCGGCAGGACTAGGTCAGGGGGCTGTACCAATCCGGGCGAGTCGCTGCGAAACTCTACCTAATAGTATGTCACGGTGTTAGTGACGGTAAGCCTATGCTCCCTTTTTACAAGCTGCCTGGCAGGAAGGCGGTATATTCTGCAAAGGAGCCTAGACCAACCTAGAACTCTATTCACGCACCAAGGCCATGTACGATAAGCCAAATATAATACTAAGTACTTGAATCTCTGCCTGCCTCCTTGGATACGTACTTGCGTACTTTACGTAAACTACCCCCCCTACACCACGGATGTAGAGAGGAGAGTGTGTGCAGGGAATAGTGTAAATAGAGCGTTGGGTAAGCTATTTCAAAGCGAGGTTTTGAGTCAAAAAACTAGACTCACTTTACTTAATTCTGTGCTTATCGTTATTTTATGGAAGCGGGAGTTGAGTATGTTAGAAAAAGCATTCAAATAGGATAAATGCGGTCGAAATGAGAGCGCTACAGAAAATATGTTATGTAACGCTCGCTGACCGCATTCTACCGCACCGAGAAAGAGCGGGATTGAATAAGTGTTGGTGTTAAAATGTGAAACGGCATGCTGGTCATGGAAAGAATGACAGATGAAAGATTGACAAAGCAGATATACAATGCGAATGTGGATGGATGTAGGTACTCGGGGAGACCGAGATTGACATTCCACGATAAGATCATTCGGATATTATCTGAAAGTGGTGTCAAGAGTCTCCGAAACCGGCGTGTTTGTATGAAAAGTGTAATGAATGTGAAGGAAGCTAGTCAGGATCGTGAGGTCTGGCACTCGATACTATCTGCCTTCCACGTCAGGGACTTGGCATGAAAATATGTATGTATGTGAGTATGTATGTACTTTACGTACTTATAAATTATATCATACTTAATGTTTTCAATAGCTCTTCAATCCATGTTTCCCATCAATCCAGTGTTGAATATAATTTTATTTTAATTAAGAACCCCAATAGACACCAAAATGTAACATATTTACAACATTAATAACGATATTATGATAATTTGTTATGAAAATTTGTAATACGAGTTCATGACCTCTATAATACTGGGGTGACCCGTTTTTCAACAAATTTGTGGATAAATTTAAACATTTCTACAGACGTAGGGTATATCGTATTTTCTTGAATTAGTTAACGTTTGAACTATAGATTCCAAACGCGTACTCGGAAAGAAAAAAAAATAAAAGATGTGGTGTCGTGGGACACCAGGTAAAAACGAAGTTCCTTCGGCTAATGTTGAATCGACACAATTCATGAGTATATACTATGCACTGGCGGGGTGGAGTGAGGGAGAAAGAGAAAGGTATTTATTATACACTACTCGCTTGTGTATACGACTGTCGCGCCTGCGCACGTCTCATTTAACGGTTTTATTCCACAGACTTTTTCTTACAGTTTTACTATCACATTTTTTTCAGTTCGGTCGCGAAGCAAAATCCCTATCTACTCCAAGCCTGCCGTAAGGAACTTCGGTCCAAAAAAAATGTGAAAAAATATAAAAAAAACTAGTTGTCGCTAAACAGCATGACGTCGATGAACGCTCTCAGCTGATAATCCATATATCGTTTGCACCGGTCATTGAACTTGAGCAAGTAAGTTTTTAAATTAAAAGTGTTAAAATGTATTTATTTTACATCTGGTTTTTTATCTATATATAGAAAAATTAGTTACTGTTCGTTGGTCTCGCTAAAAATCTAAAACGGCTGAATAAATTTGGCTAATTTTGGTTATTAATTATTTATTCAAGTCCAGCGAAGGTTTAAAATATAATATAAAGGGAAACACTGCGAGAAAACTAGGAAAAACAAAATTTTCATTTTTCTCATACAAACAGAACGGGTGGAACGAAGTTCGCCGGGACAGCTAGTACTAATATAAAAAATAACAATCAGCCTTCTCCTTAAAATTGTATCACCGCAACGGTTAGCAATATTTTTGTATCGGCAGGAATAGGAAACGTAGTTGTAATTATTCGTTCGCGAAGCATAGTAAAAGCCCTATTGCTTTAAAGGATTCACAATTCTCTTACCGTATTGTTCCGGGTCTGCTGAGTAGAAAAGTCCGTCTGCCTCTACGCCAAGCAGAACGTACGAGGTGAGCACTAGTTCAAATGTAGGCCATCACTTACAAGTCTATTGGTGGTAGCAATTCGCTAGGGACCTACCACACTACATGTTCCTACCACCATAATGACTCTATCATATACTACTTGGAGGGAGGGTAGCTGGTAGACTGGCACAATAGGCCTAACATCCCGGCCACACGACAGCAGCGCAACTATAACATCTATAATGTTTAGAGGCAACATTTATCTCTTACCATCAAGAGCATCATGTGCTTATTCGCTGACCTCTCACTAGAAAAACATAAAAAATAATATAAATTTGGAAAATCTCCATTCTAATCTTCAAACCAAACATTTTTATACACTTTGTTTTAAAATTGTTTCACTTCTAATTAATTTAATATGCTATAATTATCATATAAAACATAATTTTAAATTACTGCTAGAAAAAAAAACAATTCTACTCGAAATCTAGGCCGTTAAATACTATCTATTTCAAACTGCCGCCGTTTCTAAATCCAGCCAAAAAAAAGTTCGGATAAAATAAACATTCAAACTACAAGGATTTCAAAACCCTATTTTTTTTATCTGCCTCCATTTCCAGACCCAGGAATTCAGAAGCATAAAAGTTTCAACCAACTGCTTGCCAACCATGATTTCAATAATATGAGATTTATGTTTGCTAAGAAACAAATTTTTTAAGTATAAATAAGTATATGCATTTTTTTATAAATAAAAACCATAAATAAATAAAATCAGCGTTGCCCAGGATTAGGTAACTTTCTCAGTTTGTAAAAAGTTACCTTCCTATAACACTGTGATCATACGCCTCTGTGGTCTAACGGTTCAGTTGTTGGCCTTGACTGCATGAGGTCCCGGGTTCGAATCCCGGGTGGGGCAACAATAGAAAATTGTTTTTTTCCAATTTTCTAATAAAAAAAAAATGGTGCTCGGGATAGGACATGTGCCCGGTTGGCGATAGGCTTGCCTACTATCACTTTGTGGGACTTAGTCGTGGGTACCCTGCTTGTGCCTCTGCCTACATCTTAGGGTATATGGGCGTGAAGATACTTGGATCATTTATGAGTAACTAGCTGCCTATTCCGGCTTCGCTCGGATAGTAATTTTTTGATCATAAATTGAGATGTAAGCTATCCTATCTTTCAAGTTGAATCAACTTGCACACGGTGTGCAATTTTTTAAAATCGGTTAAGTAGTTTAGGAGTCCACCGCAAACAAACAACGTGACACGTAATTTATATTAATATTGAGCTTCATGATAAGTGATTCCTTTAAAGTCCTTGATATTCAAAACGTGTAGCGACATCAGTTATTAGCTTTCCTCGTCGGAGATATTTAAATATTAACAATAATTTAATAGAGAGCTGAGTTAATAAATCTCACAAAGGTATATTGTGTAGAGGTGACAAATACGTTTTTTTTTTGTTTCTTTAAGAGATAAAATACCGGATAAGCACACGGTTCGCTTGACAAACATCGTTAATGGATACCGTAGAGGTAGTAGGGGCATCACTGTTCTGTGGCCGGTGTATTAGGTCAATTATGTATGTCTAACGACAACCGTAGGGTTGCGTCTCAACTGGAACATGACTCTGTGATAAAAATTCATAATGCAGTCGATCCCTATTCGGACAACTTACAGCATAGTACTCTACCATCTGAAGTATAGTTGTTAATGATGCATTTGACCTTTGTTCGACTCAGGCAGTTGCCTGGCAAGAAACCAGGTAATTTATTCTACACAGAGACCCAAACCAACACAGGGGAAACATTTAACCTTTAAATGCGTCTAATAAAGATCATTAATAAAAAAAGTGAGTAAGTGAGTGAGTGTGTGTGTGAGTGAGTGTATTATTATTCTATATTCCGCTAACAAATAAATTTCATTTTTCATAAAAGTGAATCCCCATTTCACGTGGTCATCGCATCACGTCTTAACAAATGAATCAACTTTCTTAATCCTTTTATGAGGCGTTACTTATTGTCAAGAGAAGGTTCTTGTAAAGAGAAAAATCGGGAACATTGCAGAGAAAGTGGGAAACATAATTTATCAAAAAAAATTCTACACTAATTTTTAGTAGCTGATAACATCAATCGATACGAAATTCGCTGGATCTGCTAGTGCTCAGTAAATTTATTTCTTTTTTCTTTTTTTTTGTTATGTGGTTCGTACACACTTAAGTATCTGTTGACTTTGACTGGGAGAGAATACGTGAAATTACTTTCGCCTTTTGTACGCACAATAATATTATAAAAAAAGTGTCTTCACGCCCAGATCACCCACGAGTAGCTAAAGACCAGAGTGTGATTGGTGGCAAGCCTATCGCCAATCGAGCACATATAAAAAAAAAACAAATTTTTAATTTTGTTGCCCGACCCGGTAATCAAACCCGGGACCTGATGCAGTTAAGTCTAACACCTTGACCGCTAGACCACAGATTTGATTAATTTTAATTTATTTGTACCTGTAACTAAAATTTAAAAGTATTTTTCTTTCATTTTGCTAGAATGTCATATATGACAGAGGAGGAACCTCCGTATTGTTTTCAAAAAGTATGATGTAAGCATTGTTGACGCCACAATTTTTGTTTGCGTGATAAAGACTCATTTTGGGTCTTCTAAAAAAAAACTTCACAATCGCTTTTATACTCCGTTTTTTTAACCGACAGCGTAACGACGTCACAGAGAGGTCCGTACTGTGCGGCGTTCGGTGTATGAATGCCCAATCGCCTACAATGCAGCCGTATTCCTAGGGCTCGGCGCATGTGCACGTGTTTACAAGTCGTTAGGCTAAATATTGAAATAACAAAAATAACCTTAATTTTACATCATAATAAACTCAAATTAATAACTGATGGTTAATAAACTAATTGTTGGGGCATCATCTAATTATTCAACTTAATTATTCTATTTCAGATGAACTAATGAAGTTGCGCCGATATATATAACAACTCCTTAGCATAAATTGTGAATAAAAAATATAATGAAGCGCAGTTACACTGCAAAAATCGACTCCAACTATATTATTGAGTACTACGTCGCGATTTGATAATTCTTTTTACGAAAGATAGCAAATGGTTCCAAAACGGTTCCATGTGAAATTTAGAAACATCCTACTAGCAGCTTTACAATACACTTAATACTGCATATTTTATATTTTTATGTTGACGACATTATTATTGACAAGATAAGTATAATGAAATATCTTCTCGTATGCCCGAAGGAGTAGGCAGAGGCATACCCAGTACACCCACGAATAGCCGAAGACACTAAGTCCCACAATGTGATAGGTGGCAAGCCTTTCGCCAACCGGGCACATATCCAATCCCGGACAATGTTCATTTTACTAGAAATTTAAAACAAACATTTTTCTTTTCCGGGGATCGAACCCGGGACCTCAAGAAGTCAAGTACGACGCTGGAACGTTAGACCACAGAGCGATCAAGATAAATAAAAAAATTAAGCACTGTTAATGATAAAACTGATCTGGGATTACCTCGGAACCATGAAAAAGAACTGTCAAAATGTATTGGCTAAGTAACTGCATAATAAACATAAAAATAACATACATTCGATTGAAAAACCTCTTTGTTTATTAGGGTCGGTTAAAAAAAGACTGCAACATTTCTATTTCTAGCCTCCGACAGAAAAAGACGGGCATTGACGAGTCTGTATGTGATATCACCGCTTATTAACGGATGGACCGATTTTAATGCGAATTTCAGTTTAAAGCTTCCGTCAACGAAATGGTTCTTACATTACATTAGTTCGGTCAAAGGCTGTCATTTTTTTAATTTTACGAGGTCCCGGGTTCGAATCCCGAGTCGGGCAAGAAAATGAAAAATGGGTTTTGCAATTTTCTAATAAAAAAACGTTGCTCGGGATTGGATATGTGCCCGGTTGACGATAGGCTTGCCACCTATCACATTGTGGGACTTAGTGTCTTCGACTAGTTATGGGTGCCCTGGTTGTGCCTCTGCCTACCTCTTCAGGGATATGGGCGTGAAGATACTTCACTTTACTTAACTTTTGCAAAAAATAAATACCTGACAATACATTTTATAAATGTAGTTTTGCAACGTTATTGTTATAAATTGAATTTTAATTATATCTCAAGCGAGAGAGATGAAAGTTTGTTTCAATGTCCTGCTCTTTAATCTAACTTTTATAATTATTTTATTAAACACCAACATTTAAGAGAAAGTTTTTAATTACCGTAATAAATTTTAATTAGTAAGAAAGGTGTAAGAGTAACCCTTTTAATAAGACAATGATCTATTTACGTCCAAATAAATGTACGTTAGCAAAGCGTTCTTGCAAATAATTTGAGAACAAACTTTATTATTGCAATTTGACATTGTAAAAGACTTCCATTGAAGTTTAAGCTCACGTTCACACATGCGAGAAAAGTATTTTTTTTTATGATAATGGAAGGCAAACAAGCAGACGGACTTCCTGATGGTAAAAGATTCATGCCACCGAGAGACACCAAAGGTGGTAATGGTGCGTTGCTAACCTGAGACCAGGATGTTAAGCCTCGAACAAAAGTAAGTTTGCCGGCTACCTCCGAACCAGAACACGTCAACGGCAAGCATTAGACGTTATGGTGGCATGCACAGGTAAGGCGGTGGTACCAATCCGGGCGAGTCGCTGCGAAACTCTACCAGCTAGTAGGATGTCACGGTGTTAGTGACAGTAAGCCTATGCTCGCCTTTTATGAGCTGCCTAAAATTGAGGCAGATGGTCTACTCTGCAAAGGAACCCGGATCAACGAAATAACTTATGCCTATTTAAAGTATATAACGATTACAATTAAGTATAAAAAAGTATCTTCAAGCCCATATTCATGAAAAAGTAGGTAGAGGTACAGCTAGGACGACAACCACTAACCGAAGACACAAGGTTCTAAAATGTACATACATCCTTGCATATCCAATTTGGTTGCCTGACCTAGGGAAAGAACTCGATAACCATGAATTTAAGTCCAACGCCGGACCTCTAGACCACAGACGCGATTTCAAGAAAATATTTAACATTTTATGTTATTATAGTAGCGATTGCCTCAGTGGTCTAGTGTTTGTTTTTAACAATAAATTTTCCGAGCATATTACAGACTTGCTATTTCATAAACTTTGGAAAATGTATTAAATTTAAGTTGTATGGTAAGGGTTATTATAAGATTTCAGAATATTTAGAAAACAGAAGTACTTGGGATTAATTGAATATCATACCAATCTCTGCAAATTATATACTGAATAGAACCTGAGCCTCGCGTTTGGTCGATGTAGTTAGGCGTGTACGTTCACTCGACCAACGAGGCGGTCCTTGTACCGTTTTATGTATTAATTATAATTTATTATTTTATAAAAAGCTTACCTGTTTCGCATATAACAGCATCATCAGGGCTGAAAAATTCTAGCATAAGTCAAATGGGTAGGCTATATAAAATAATAAGTAATACGTAAAACAGTATAGTAGTACTATTTAAATTATGCACTTCGGCTATATTCGTCAAGCTTCGGAAATCCGAATGTATTTTAAAGATATCTATATAGAGTTGTTGAACATGAACGTTTAGATTATGTCAGCCAATTTCAAAATAAAAGTATGAAGTGTAAAACGAGTAAAAAGTTTAAAGCCGAAGCGCATAATTTAAACAGTTGTACTGTACAAGTGTTTCTTTATGAATATTTGGAAGGTTTACCTAGCACCGACGATGGAAAATATCAAATATAAAGAAACTGAAGTCGGTTTCTTGCAGTCCTACTGCACCTAACTTATGTATCGAGTAATACTTTTTTATTTATTTATAGACAATATTATTGATATTTTTAGATAACATATAAGTAGAGAAACATACAATTTCATTAATCAGATTCCTAAATAAAAATCATTTAAAAGACACTGCTTTGGGCTCCAGAGAGTTTTTTAGACTTTTACTTTTTTACACCAATATTTTATAAAATTTAAGAGATTACTTTCCCATTCCTTGCACTATAAATTTACCACGGTTATCTCTTTCTCTTAGGAGAGTCATATGTTTGTTTGCTATCATATCACATAAAAAAAACTTGTTAACAATATTCACGCGGCATGAGTATCGAGTTATATAAGCATACATGCCGTTAACTTTCTCGACCCATTTTAATGATATTGTTGATTTTAAAGTTTGGCACTTACCTTAGGCAAGTCGATAAGTTACGAGCAAAGCTGAACCCACTGAAAGTAGAGAACTTAGTGGACACGAGCGCCTTTCTAATATTCATAACCTGAGACATTGTAGTTGGAAACTTCGAAACGTGCTTTTTAAAGACTAAGTTATAAGATACAGCGATTTACCACAATAGTTAATAACTTTAAACTTGATATTAGAGAAAACTTGCAAATAAATAAAAAAAATAAACAAATTCACGCCTATGTTTTCAAAAATGCAGGCAGAGGAACAACCAGGACAACCACGGCTAACCGAAGATACTATCCCACAATCGGCACAATCTGGTAGTCGGCAAGCTTATCGCCAACCGGCCACATATTCAATCCCGGGCAATGTTATTTTTATTAAAAAATTGAAAATACACATTTTTTTTGCTGTTTGACCCGAGTATCGATTCCGAGACTTCCAGAGTATATAATAAATTAATCTTTGTAATAATGAATAATTTAATTGCAGAAATTTTAGTTGCTGAGGAGATTGTTTTGTCATTTTTTATTCTGAATTAATCTTATAACAAACAAAAAACGTTTTAAATTGTACGTCATTAAATATTTGTGTTTGTAAATAGCTATTAAAATATTTGAACAACAGTTAATTTCACTTTAATCACTGTATTTTTCGCAGGTTTTTTTATTCTTACAGTCGGAGTAAGATATGTGTTACATTTAATATATCATTAAGTCACAATTTTATAGAAAACATGTCGAGTTAATGACTGATCAAAACATTGACGACTCTAAATGAGCAGTTAGAGACAATTGTTAGTACAATTTTTAATTAGACATTGAACAAATTCGTGGCTCTTCTGGTGATATGACACAATCTCGGTATGGCGTTGTAATAGCATAGTAAATGGTTCCGAATTAGTCCCACATAAATTTCATTAACATCTTAGTTACAGTTTTTAAATTACACTTAATAATGCATACATTTTTCAAACATGTGTATGACCTCATCAATGACGAAGTCGTCAAGATAAGTGCAAATATTATACATTTTTAAGTATACCGCAGAAAATACTAGTCAAATTATGTTAAAATTAAAGTGCAACCACAATTATAATCAAACTTTCTAAAAAAGAACCAAAAAATTATTGTTATTGGCTTAGTAATCGTGTACCTAGTAAAACCTACAAAATAAAGAAAAACAAATACACGGTCGAATTGGGTACTTCCTCGTTTTTTTTAGAGTCTGTTACAAATAGTAGAAAATAAATAGAAATCTACGTAATCTTTTAACTTGGACCACATTGGCGAACTTTGTCTTGAAGGTGTATTGGATCATTTATATTTTATGAAAAATTAAACTTTGTTGTGAACGCATTGCGAGTTTCTAAATATTTTGATAAAATAAGCTTGCCCCTGGCATTAATTCATGTTAAGTGTTTTTCAAGGGCGTTTTAATGGAGCTCTAAGCCAGAGGTAATTAATGTGTCAATTTAATATCCATTTGTTTTAGGGTGTTAAAGAAGAAAGTTTAGTTTTGGGTTTCATTACTAGTTGCAAAAATATTATTTGACGAGAATATTATTATCTTGAATTAAGCTACTATTATTTTATTTTTTATTTATTTTATGTTAATGGACGGTAAACAAGCAGACGGATTTCGTGATGGTAAGTAATTCGCGCCGCCTAGAGACACCAATGTGGTAATGGTGCGCTGCCAACCTTAGGCCGGGATGTTAGACCTCGAGCAAAAGTTTTATTTATTTATTTATTTATTTATTTATTTATTTATTTATTTATTTAACACTTTATTGCACACAAAAATTAAAATACACAAAATACACGAGAGTTAAAAATGCACAAAAGGCGAGCTTATCTCTAACTAAAGAAATTTCTTCCAGCCAACCCAAAAAAAATTAAGCTGTGAAAATAAAATGGAAGGCATCGTGTAGAAAACAATTAACTATAGCTATACTTAGAACGAATAAATAAAAATAAAATTAAAAAGTATGTAAAAAAAAAACAGGTACAATTATAATTATTAAAATATCTTAGTAGGATAATATATGAGTATGTTATTGTGTCAACGATAAGTAATATTCCTTCAATCTTTTCTTAAAAGTAGGTAAAGAAGGGCTGTCACGAATCACGGTAGGAAGGGAATTCCACAATTTGATTGATTGGAAAGTAAAAGATTTAGAATAACAACTAGATTGCGAAGCGGGAAAACGAAGTACAGAGCTACGGTTGGAGCGACATGGGGAATCAGTAGAGTGCAGAAAGCTAAAACGCTCCCGCAGGTATGAGGGAGCTGACGGGTTGTAGAGAATATTATATAGGAGAGATAGAATATGTAAATTTCTGCGGAGTCGTATAGGAAGCCATTTGAGTTGAGCTCTAAACATGGAGACGTGGTCAAATTTATTAGTTTGCTATCTTACCCTATAGGAACACGTCAACTGTCAATAGGACCTTATGCCGACAGGAATAGGTAAGGCAGTGGTACCAATCCGGGCGAGTCGCTGCGAAACTCTACCAACTAGTAATTCGTTTAATAATCTAATATATATAAATCTCGTGTCACAATGTTTGTCCTCAATGGACTGCTAAACCACTTCACCGATTATAATAAAATTCGCACACCATGTGCAGTTCGATCCAACTTGAGAGATAGAATAGCTTACATCTCAATTTATCGCGGGCGAAGCCGCGGGTAACAGCTTGTTATTTGTAGAAATTCTTGCGCGTATCTTAATCTGTTTTATTAAATCAGGCGTTACTTTGCGAAAATCCATTTTAACAAATGTAGGATAAGCCTGCATTTTGCTAATTCTGCGTAAGTAGTGTAACTGTTGTGGCGGGAAGTCTTCCAAATGACTTAGACTGTGACAAGTCTAACTTACACTCCCACTGTCCACCATAGCAACCAGACCACGAGCACAAAAAAAGCTCGGTAAACAATATGTCCTACGCATATCATTTATTTATATATAAAGAAAGTCGTTAGTTACACTAGCTATATCTCAAGAACAGCTGAACTGATATGGCTGAAAATTAAAAGTGAAGTAGCCTAAAACCAGGAGACAGATATAGGACAATTACATTTGTCTGTAAGGAAACTAGGAAAAAATAATTTTAATTTTTGAAGGGTGGAACAAAGTTCGCAGGGACAGCTAGTTTTTTATAAAAAAAAATTATCTTCACGCCCATATCCCCGAAGACGTAGGCAGAGGCACAACCAGGGCACCCACGACTAGCCGAAGATACTAAATCCCACAATGTCATAGGTGGCAGGCCTATCGCCAACCGGGCACATATCCTATCCCGAGCAACATTTTTTTTATTAGAAAATTGGAAAAACCCAATTTTCTTTTTGTTGCCCTACCCAGGATTCGAACCCGGGACCTCATGCAGTCAAGTCCAACAAATGAACCGCTAGACCACACAGGCGATATATTATGGAAAAATATATGGAAGGCGATATATTTTTTATATATTATGGAATGCGGTTTCTCCTTAATTCCTGAACCGTTTTTTATGTTTTTATATGAGAAATATTTCTACAGTTGCCGCATATCAAAATTATATTGTCGATTGGACGTAGTTAAGCAGAAACAAACCAATCCACATCTAACTAGGTTTGAGATAATTGACTTTGAAGTTTATATATTTACAATAATATGTACTTGCCATACATGTGGGTTGGTATCTAATTATACAAATGTCATAACATTGTTTATCTGTTGGATCTTTTACTGAACAAAAGTATTATAAGCTTTACGACCTCTTTAGTGTGTTTCACTCAATTTTGGTGTTTACGTTTACGTGGGTTGGGTCCTTTCTGCCTAACTACGTCCAATTGCAAATAGTGAAAAATATATTTTTTTTTATATATTAAGTTAGTTCGCGTCGCGATCCCTGCCAGTCCATTGGACTGCAATTCTGGCTCGAAAAAGTACCGCAGAGCGGGTTAGGGCGTTCCCTGGAGGCGACGCGTACCGATCCGCCCTCGTCGGTACGAAAAGAGGCAGATGCGGCGATGGGGGCCGCCGCCCATCACACCAGGTCTGTACAGGCGAATCGAGGAGTGGAGAGTGTCAAATAGGCACGTGGAAGGTGAGAGGGGGAATGGAAGCGAAGATGAATGAATTGATTCATGTAATGAATGAGAGATGCCTGGATTTACTGTGTGTAGCGGAGACTAAGCGAAAAGGTAGGGATACTTTTGATCTCCCCGGTGGCAGGTTGGCTCTGTGATCTGGTGTACCACAAAGCCATCACGCCAGCGCTGGGGTAGGTATCATTTTATCGTCTCGCTTAGCCTCAGGCCTGAAAGAGTATGGTTTGATTGGTCCGAGACTGCTCTGGGTCCGTATTAAACTAGG
>NJDC01004977.1:208600-235996 GCA_002245475.1 Calephelis virginiensis
TGTTTATGCATATTATTAGATATAGTGGGGGTGTTGTAATGTCAATATCTAAAATATGAATCTGGTGCTGCCATCTATGTGTAACAATGCATAACTTGAGTTTGAAATAAATTAGTCTTTCTACTACCTTCGCAAGTAACGTTGTTTTATTATAGTATCTAATTATAATACAAATGTCATAACTTTGCTTATCTGTAGGATCTTTTACTGAACGAAAGTATTATAAGCTTTACGACCTTTTTAGTATGTTTCACTCAATTTTGGTGTTTACGTGGGTTGGGTCCTTTCTGCTTAACTACGTCCAATTGCAAATAATGAAAAATATTTTTTTTTTATATTAAGTTAGTTAGTTGTTTAAAGCAAAATTGAATTTACAATAACAGTTACGATACAAAAGTTTACAGTAACAAAGCTTGAATAGTAAGCAGAAAATTGGTTGTTGAGACTACGCTAACCATGTGGAATATGATAATATAGTGCAGAGGTTCCCAAACTTATTTCATGTAACGCCCACTTTGAAAATCAGTTGTTTTGTAGCACCCCCCCCCCTCGTTTTTTTCTTGTCAATAACCTCAATAACATATTTGTTGCGTCTAGTTTAAAAAAAAACATTTTTTTCAAGATTTATACCGCCCCCCTCTAGGCTTCCAGCGCCCACAAGGGGGCGTTATCGCCCACTTTGGGAAAGGCTATAGTGTGTAATGTGAGTTTATGTAATAAATTTAGTCTATGTACTAAACTAACTGAGAAGACTAAACTATTTAAGGTTCTTGGACATCTACAAATCTGATTTTGTACCTGTGACATAAATACCTCTTTAGAATAAATTGACTTCTAACTCCGATACATGTGCTTGCACTTACTAATTCTGATTATCAGATTTGACCGATTACGAAATATCGATTTTAGAATTTCGAAAATTTGACCAATTTTCCCCGTGGTCCGGGCTACTTCGCAGAATAGACCATCTGCCTTCCTGCCAGGCAGTTCGTAAAAGGCAAGTGTAGGCTTACCGTCACTTACAACGAGATATTTGACTTTGGTTGGAGAGTTTCGCATCGACTTCGTGTTTGACGTTGACGTATTTCGATTCAGAGGATAAGATAAACCGATAAACTTACTTATGCTCGAGGTCTAACATCCTGGCGTTTGGACTTTGGTGTCTCTGGGCAGCTTGAATTTCTTACCACCAGGATTTTCTGGTGGATAGATAGTCACGTCAATGACCAATGGGCGACCACTTTTTTTTTTTGAATCTGACAAAACACTTAAAACTTAAAACATGAACGAAGTAATAGATAGGATAAAAAACCGTCAAAACAAAATTTAATTATTGCTTATCTAGTGGTCCGATGTTGGCGTTGAATTCACGAGGGGTCGAGTTTGACTCTTGAGTCGGACGATTCAAACACTTATTTTTTCAATTTTGTAATAAAATAGGTTACCTGGGATTAGATAAGTGCCCGATTTGCAACTTATTACATTGTACTAGCAGAGTAGTAGCTCTGGTTAGTTGTATGTACCCTGGTTATGCCCATACCTCATTCTTAGGAAATATTTTTTTTATGATAAATATATGAGAGCAAAGAAGCAGGCAGATTTCCTGATGGTAAGAAATTATTCTTGCCGCCTAGAGATACCAAAAGTTTTTATGGTGCATTTCCAACCAGAGGCCGGGATGTTAGGCCTCGAGCAAAAATTAGTAAACCTTACCCTCCGCACCAGAACACGTCAATGGCAAGCACTGACGTTATGGCTGCAGGAATAGGTAAGGCGGTGTAACCAATCCGGGTAAGTCGTTGCGAAACTCTACCATTTAGTCAAATGTCACGATGTTAGCGACGGTCAGCCTATGCTCGCCTTTTACGAACTGCCTGGCTGATAAGCAGATGGTCTATTCTGCAAAGAAGTCCGAACCAACACGGGAAAAATTCACATAAAGATGTTTACTTTGGTGCTGATCTTTCTTTTCAAATTATGTCGATTGAATTAGACCACTGACCAGTGATATATAAACTGTCGATTCTATTATGTTTTAATCAACAAGAATGTTTTCCTAAACTTTTTCTTTTAATATTAATAGAATAAGAATCACAAAACAATTATAACTTCTCAATTCTCAACGTATTATTCTATCCAGTTGGGTTACTCTTGAATCTCGATTTCATGCTAATTGGAAATTGAAACTGGATATTGTGTTATTTTAAGTACCAAACTAAATAGCAGTTTCATATATTTACGAACACTATTGGTCGCCCATTGGTCCAAATTCGACCATAATACATTTTAATATCTTGTTGATAAGAACGCTATCTTCATTTCTCAAGACCAACTACTTTGTTTCCAAACTTTTTAGTGCGCCATCTGTGATCTTTTATCGTTATAATCAATATATTTGTTTGTGTGTGTCAAATGCATGGCAGTGTGGGTAATGTCTTATTTATTGATTTAATGTACTTTACAAGCATTATTATTAAAAAATATTAGCATTCTGCACTTCTCCTACACATAAACTATAAGTGTGCCAAATTTCATACTCCTGCATCCGCGCAATTTTCGTAAAAAGGAGTCCAAATTTTGGTATCACATATTAATATACAGATTTAGTTGTTAGTAAACAATAAACTATTTTATTTAATTCACTGAATTTATTTGTAACTAAATGTTAATAATCCGCCAGTACTGTGTTCCAGAGTACTAAAAATTACATAATTACGATTACAATTTCCAAATCGTACGATATCGAGATGCAAGTTTTTGCATTACGTATTAATATATAGATATTAACCAAATGGCTTACAGAAAAACAGTTTTATTCTATTCATGAGCGAATTAAACTAGTCGAAATGTTTGAAGTAAATGGATTTTAATTGATTTTTTATTCGAAGAAAAAAAATTTAATGTACACATTTACTACACACATAACATTAGATTTATTATTATAATTTGACCTATCGCCTCTGTGGTCTAGCGGTTCAGGTGTTGATTTTGACTTCATGAGGTCACGTGTACGATTCCCGGGTCGAAAAAAATTATAAAAAAAATGTTGCTCTAACCTTGATGTGTGTCCGGCTTGGAGAGAGGCTTGCCACCTATCTCACTGTAGGACTTAGTGTCTTTGGCTAGTCGTGGGTACCCTGGTTGTGCCTCGCCTACCTCTTCTAGGACATGGGTGTGAAGACACTTTTATAATTTGACATTTAGTTTTTTATATAATAAAGTAGCCCGGAATTAGCTATGTTCCCGGTTAGCGGTAGGGTAGCCTGTCGCATTGTGGGACTAAGTAACAGTGCTCTACTTCTTCCGGGATACGGCGTGAAGATAATTTTTTTAGTTATTCGTTAATATCGTGTTTAAAGTAATATAAATGACAAATCCAATTCCAATTTGCATGAAATCGAAATTCAAGAGTAACCCAAGAGCTCCCAAAAGACATCGACTGTCAAATTAGTATGGGAACTTCCAAACAAACCACTTACTTGAGATTGTTGTCAGATCTTCCCGCTTTAACTGCCTTACCCTGAATTGCTACGGGAATTGAAATATATGCTGGCAATTCAAACCAATTTCGCTAAAACAAATGTTTTGGGTCTGAGGCTTAGTTGTCCGGTGTTGGACTCGACTTTATCAGGTTTTGTGTTGGATACTCAGAATGGGAAAACAAAAAAACAAAAAAAAAAAGTTTTTTTAAATGTTTTAATAAAACCCCAGGATCGGATAGAAGCGCGGTTGGAAATAGATTTACTGCCTCTCACGTTGTGGGACTTAATATATTTGGCTAGTCAAAGTTGCCCTTCTTGTATTTCTATCAACTTCGTCGGGAATATAAGCGTGAAGATGCCTCTATTTTGAATGTTTGAATTCTACGCTTTTGTTTACGTTAGTTAACACTTTCTCCTTTCGTTCCGATCTGATTGACACTAAGTCTGGATCTGCTGATGGAATATTAGTAAAATTGAAGGTTATGCTTAATTTTTGTGTGTTTAGTTCATAGAATACTGAAATATTTTTTTTTATTAGATTTTTTGCGTTTAAATAATTATCACGTTTATGTTTATCCCTATCTTTTGTTTTTATGTGAGAGATCAGCAAATAAGCACACAGTTCTACAGATGCTAAGAGATAACCGTGGCCTGCTGACACCTTAGATGTTACAGGTGCGTCGCTGTTCTGTGGCCGGGATTTGAGGTTAAAAAATTAAAAAACGATAAATTTTATTTATACTTTTATAATCCTATCATAAATGATTTAATTTGGATCTTCACTATACATTGCTAGGACCGACATTAAAATTAATATAAAAGATGTGTGTGTGAAGTGTAGTTATTGAAAAAAACTTTGTGATATAAAAATACACATATTTCTATATTACAAAATTAACATATATAAATAAAATTCTTAATGTTAATGAAGAAAGAGGGGGAAAGAGAAAAGTATTATATACTACTCAATTGTGTTTTTTTTCACGGTTTTGTTTCACGGACTTTTTCTTACGGTGCTAAAAAGCAATAACATTTTTTTCAATTTGGTCGCGCAGCAACTGTCGCACCTGCGCACGTCTCATTTAACGATTTTATTTCACGGACTTTTTAATACGATGTTTACTATCACATTTTTTCAGTTCGGTCGCGCAGAAAAACCTACTCTCCTACCAAGGAACTCCCGTAAGGAACTTCGTTCCAACATATGTTAAAGATGTGCATAATTATTCAGCGTCACACATGGTGAATAAGGTACTCTATTCCTATATATTAAATGACTAATAAATTATTTGAGTAATACGATGAGAGTATTAAACACATCTACAGTCTAGGGATATTTTGAATTTACTCAACTATCTCAAAATGTATTAAAGAGAATATACAACATATGTATATACATAACATAAGGCGCATATATTTAACTATACTTCAGTATACATTTTAAGTAAGTTAAGAGAAGTATTAAGAAAAGAGAAATTTACAAGGCGATCTAAAATTATAAATTACATATAAATTATTTGTGCTACAAATTGTCATTAACATTGATGAATATTTATTGTATGGCAGCCCACTCGCTCTTATCATTCTCATGAAAAACAGTAATGAAATTACAGTATGATCTTGTTTGAGATTTCTTAGTCATGAATAAAAAAGTAAAGAAAATAGCAAGTTGTTTTTTTCCAAGCCAATTCACATATAGAAGTTCTTTATTTTAGTTTTAGAATGATTGAAATTACTTTTTTAATGAATAATTATTTATTTGTGATATACTTGTGTTATTGCAAAAATATTTTAGAGCACAAAAATATTCTGCTACATTGTGGTGAAAATATTTAATTAACAAATAAACATATATATCTTTTAAGAATTTTAATCTTAGCACTTGCCCTTTACTTTTAGCAAAAAAGGCAAATTGAAATACCTTGAAAAAATACGGAAGATGTAGCCATTATAAATGTGAATTTCATCAGTAACGATAAACTCATTTATGGCCAACATTGTTAATATTTTAGATAAAAGGTCGTGCTGTTTCCAGGTATCACAGGCATTGCAGTTGCCTGGTAACCACTGTTATTCTTGAATAATTAACAAAAATATCTTAGCAACAAAATTAAGAAGGCCTATCCTGATCTTTAGATATCTAATTAACACACGTTAGTGACAACACAGAATTTTGTATCCATAGGGCATAGGCTACCTACAAAAACGTTAAAAAAATGTCGCACAGGATTCGAATCTCAAAGCTCAAATGATTGAAGCATTCGTCGGTTTGAAACAACAGTGTGCAGAGCCTTTGAGATGAGTTGGCATAGATTATGTTCGGTAAGTTACTTGTCGAATGTTTTTCTTATTTACCAATAGAGGCGCTGTAAAAAGTTTTCACAAAAATAATATATAGAGACGGCAGCTAGTATAGTAAACTTGACAAGTCGTAAAACCATGGTAAGGGCTCAGGTTTAAAATCCTGTCTCAAGCGAAACTTTTTCTTTCTTTAAAATTCGTATATTCATATCTCCATCCCAAGTCCCTCACGGGGTAGGCAGAAATTATCGAGCGCCAAATCACCAGCAATATATACAATTTAATAAAGTTATTCCATAGTACATGATCGTAGCTACGATCTCCAGTAGCTACGACTCTTTTCAGTGCTATTACTTTGGTTTTATTCGCATTTAAATGTAAGATTTGTTCTTTAGAATCATGTTCTATGACTATGGCCAATGTTTGCACCTCACATACAGTAGCCCAAAAGTTTAGCATCATTAACATAAGCCAGACATTTCACCACTTGGTTACATACGCATTCCCACATTCATTAATCTTTTGAGGCAAATATATATAGTAATACGTGATGCCAAAACATTGGACCCCTTTTTATGAAAATTGCGCGGTTGCAGAAGCATAAAATTTGGCACACTTATAGTTTATGTATAGGAAAAGTGAAGAACGCTAATATTTTTCAATAAAAATGCTTATAAAGTACATTTAATCTATAAATAAAACATTAAACACACTACCATGCACTTGACACACACTAACAAATATATTGATGATAACGATAAAAGATCACAGATGGCGCACTAAAAAGTTTAGAAACAAAGTGATTGGTCTTGGAAAGTTAAGATGGCGTTCTTATCAACAAGATATTAAAATTTATTATGGTCGAATTTCGACCAATGGGCGACCACTAGTTTCTACAAATATAACATGAACAAGCGTGTTGACAAACGTAGTCCTGCAGCACACGAAATGTGTCATTATTATTTATACAAATAAACTATTTATTTTATTGAAAGAGAAAGAACTTACCGTACACTATTACCGTTTCCAATCCTAGCCAGTCAGAAGAAATAGTAAAACAATCTCCTAGGTAACCAAGATGTCTTTTATTGTGTGACAATTATTTTTAAGCGATTTAACGTTTCTTATCATTACAGCTCAATTACAGCGGGATAGAGGAAGCAGTTAATTCTGTATTTAAATATAATGACAGTTATTGTAAATAAGATTTTGTTGTTCCTCACTTCCCGTCCCTTAGGATTTAGAGTAGTCAAAACATTACTTCAAAAATTGGGCACAGATTCAACATGCCATCATGTATTTTTTGACAACTTCCTTTTCCCCCGTGTTGGTCCGAGCCCCTTTGCAGAATAGATCATCTGCCTCCCTTGCCAGGCAGCTCGTAAAGGCAACTCGTAAAAGGCAAGCATAGGCTTATCATCACTAAAACCGTGACATCTGACTAGGTGGTAGAGTTTCGCAACAACTCGCCCGCATTGGTACCACCGCCTTACCTATTCCTGCGGCCATAATGTCATGACTTGTTCCGGTTAAAGGTCCGGAAGGTAAAGTAGCCGGTAAACTTACTTTAGCTCGGGGCCTAACATCCGGATCTCAGGTTGGCAACGCACCATTACCACCTTTGGTGTCTCTGGGCGGCGTGAATTTCTTACCATTAGGAAATCCGTCTGCTTGTTTGCCTTACTATAACATAAAAAAAATCAGTATCACTTTACAGGGTTGCGATTCGGAAAGAATTGGTGGATGGTTTTCTTTTACCTATATGTTTAACATGGCTATTGCTAATGCCTGGCGTCTGCATGCAATGAGTCAAAGTGATAGCATGTGTCAGCTAAAGTTTCGACTTTCCAGTCCTAGGTTTAATTAAAGCCAGAAATTTTTTTTGGTGTTTAATGGGTTTAATTATTTACAATTACCTACAAATGTTTCATTGTATATGCTTTTTTTAAAAGAAAATCTCTTATATCATCATGTTTTTTTCTAACAAGTCGAATTCCTTCTACTAAAATATTTTTAATAGATATTATTTATGATTTTCAAGATTTTAGTTATGTCTTCATCCGTGGCGGCCATTTTGCACGGACCATGATGAACAATGAAACAAAAATCATATGTCATGTTCATCTGACTGATAGTGCGTTATATCTGTGCATGCAATTATAATGGCAATATCTGAATTTGTTTAGGAACTGTACATCAGTTTGGCGCAACTTTCATACAAAAAAATAAAAAAAATAAGTTTGCTATGTTTTTTATTCGCCCAAATCATATGACACTAGTTGCCTTATATCTGAATGTCTTTAGACTTACTTTAAAGTTAAACGGGTTATAATTTTTCAAGTAAACTTTATATAAATTCGGGATTGCTATGTATCTATGGAAGTCCCGCCTCGTATTACGTAGTATTTATATACTCTTTGCTGTACATATAACACCAAATAAAAAATATATATATCACCAAATAAAAAAAATCCGTTGAATTACTAAAACACTTGGTTTTTATTTTTATGACATTGGAAGGCAAACAAGCAGATGGATTTCCTAATGGTAAGAAATTCACGCTGCTTAGAGACACCAAAGATTTCAATGGTGCGTTGCCAACCTGAGAGCAGGATATATGGTCTCGAGCAAAATGAAGTTTACTGGCTACCTTATACTCTGATCCGGAATACGTCAAGGGCAAGCACTTATAGCGACAGGAATAAGTAAGGCGGTGGTAACAAACCGATCGCATCGCTGTGAAACTTTACCACCTAGTCAGATGTCACGGTGTTAGTGACGGTAAGCCTATGCTCGCCTTTTACGAGCTGCCTGGTAGAAAGGCAGATAGTCTATTTTGCAAAGGAGACCGAACAAACATGGGGTATAACATATTTGTAATGTACCTAGTTAAGAACATTCTCGATCACGATTACTTTCAAACAAAAAAAAAACCACACAGAAATCGATACATCCATTCATGATGCGACAGACAGACACACAAATACATATGTAAACATACATAGACACTACCCCTCGTTTTCCGCCGGACGTTAAACGTTTTTCAATTAATAATTTAAAAAAATGTTTAAATCTTCAAAATAAACTAGTCCACTTTTGTTATTTATTGTATTATTACATTATTTTTATCATGTTATTACATAAACTTCCTCCTTTTTACAAAAAAGTCGCAGGTGCAAATGTTTAGACAAAAGCAAACGCAAATAAAAATACATAAAAAAATAGTTCCGAAAACTTCCAGAAAGTTCGTTCCTATTTTACCCAATACTGTAATATGAAACTGCCACGCATTGTAATTTATTTTCTCAGAAGTTGAATAAGTAAGTAATGAGAAAACTTAAAGAACCTCAAGGGAATGTACGCGGGCTTGTTGCTGGAGATATACCAAATTATCATGTGATACCAACTTTTTGGGGTTTTCTACAAACAGATGTAAAATATTTGTGTACTCTGACTTCCAAGTATCAAGACAACTCAAGCCACTCAAGTATAAACAATTTAATATTTAAAAACGCACTTTCACACTCGAACATCCAAAGAGTAAGAAAGAAAGAAATCAGAAATACAACTAGCGAACCCACAACTTGCCGATGACACTAAGTCCCATAATGTGATAGATGGCAAGCCTATCGTCAATCGGGGACATAACCAATCCAAAACATCGTTATTTTTTACTAGAAAATTGAAAAAAACAAATTTTATATTTTAATCCAACCCAGAGATAGAACCCTCGACTTAATGAATTATAATCCGATACACCAGAGCACTAGACCACAAAGGAGATCGCAGATTTTTAGTTTAAAAAAATGACAATTTAGCAATGAGTTTTTAGTTTATCAAAGAACAAAAGGCAAAAACATATTCACCTAAAATTTATGCATTTAAAAACTGAGTCCTACTAAACATCCGACTAGTATGTGTGAAAGTTTGTGAGCATGTACGTATGGATGTTTGTAACTCGTTCACGCTCGAATGGCTGAACGGACTTGTCTGAAATTTGGAACACAGATAGATTGTGACCTGGATTAACATGGGCTACTTTTACTCCCAATCGCATAACGGGTTCCTGTGGAAACGCTCTAGGCAATAGCTAGTAATAAGTAATTATTCTAAGTTCATGAGAGTTGGCTCCTTTTCTTTTATATATTGTACACTTTTGAAATACAGTATTTTTAACCGAATTAAATAAAACGAGGGGGTTCTCAGTTCGGCCGGTATATTTTTTTTTATCTGGGAAAATCGTTGCAACAGACTCTACCACCAATTGTTTTGTTGTTGATAGTCCATTAACCTTTATTTGTTTTAATGGTAGATGGTCTATTCCAGTGATTCCTAAGTTATTTGGGCTACGACCCATCTGAAAAAAGTTCCCAAAACTCGGTACCCGCTTCCGGCATGTTTCACTGCTACTAATAGGAATAAAAGAATAAGTTTGTACACTGTTTATAACATTTTATGATACAAGATTTTTTTATGGCTTAATAATTTATTTATTTAATTATATCGTATCATGGTTCTTACTGTTCTGCCCCAACGGCCATCAGTTCTCCGCGCTATGTGCCCCGCCCACTGCCACTTCAGCTTGCTAACCCGGCTGGCTATGTCGATGACTTTCGTTCGCCTGCGGATCTCCTCATTTCTGAATCGATCTCGCAGGGAAACCCCGAGGATAGCCCGCTCCATAGCTCGCTGTGCAACCTTGAGCTTGTTTATCAGGCCCACAGTAAGAGACCACGTCTCGGTGCTAATTTCTGGTTTCAGATGTTCCAAGTAATATTTTCTCATAACTTTCTGACGTTTCAGGCACGCGAACTCAATAAGATCATTTGGAAGTCAGGCTCAGTGTCGCGTTTGTCACTTTAGAAGATCATCTGTATTTTATTACTCGGTCGGGTAGTGTGTTGTTCTACAGGCAGGACCCACTCAACATTCTCTTTGACCCATTGTTTGAGAAACCCTGGGCTATTCTATACTGTAGTGGTTCAGATGAAATACTTTCGTAATATTTACGAGAAGTGAAAATGACAGGAACGTCTGGATTACCAAGATACTAAGATTTTACCTCATGTATGTTACCTCACAGGAGCATATACCAGCTCACAGCTAGAGATTACCTTCGACAACCGTACCATTACCTTCCATGGAACGTTCCAGAATACCTCACAAAGATAATCCGGATATATTATCAAAACATAAACCGAAGGACCTCCGCTACTCAAGAAACCTAACCTAGTATAAATAATCGTCTAATCATAACAAAACTAACAAAACATTTGTTCTGAGAAAAACTAAATCGGATCGGCGGATAAACAAAGCGAAACCAAACACCATCAAACATCCCTTAAAAGAACACTAATAAATAAATATCTCTAGATATAAGCAAATTATATGCTTGTGTTATGGGTGTTAGTCAACGATACCAATACATAGAAATACTTAAATAGATACCAGAATAAATTTAATAAACACCCAGACCCGGAAATGCAGACATCTGAATGTTCATCACACAAATGCCTGCCCCCATCGGGAATCGAACCCGAGCCTCGCGGTTAGTCGGTGTAGTTAGGAGTGTACGCTAGCCATTCAACCAACGAGGCAACGAGGAAATGGTCACTGGGGGCATATTGGCGTCACCATCATTCCAATTACTGCATTTCAACTTTCGCCTTAACCGTTAGTTTTATTTACCCTTGATCCGGTTTTATTTGCCGTCAGTAATAGGCAACTTACCTATCTTGAGTAAAAAGTAAAATATCTTAACGCCCATATCCCCGAAGAGGTAGGCATAGGCACAACCAGGGCACCCACGATTAGCCGAACACACAAGTCCCACAATGTGATAGGTGGCAAGCCTATCGCCAACCGGGTACATATCCAATTCTGAGCAACATTTTTTTATTAGAAAAAACACACTTTCCTTCTGTTGCCCGACCCGGGAATCGAACCCGGGTCTTCATGCAGTCAAGTCCAACAACTGAACCGCTAGACCTATCTTCAGCTTTTTGTTACAATCCCGAACTAAAAAGAACACGTACGCAGACGAACTACAAGATGTAAACGGATTCTATATACATCATTTATTCTAAAACGGGCTAAAATGATAAAATATTCCTTATAGCCATATTCATCTCATTAAATTTATTTGAAATGAAGATATCAAGGTTAGTTTTAAGTAAGCCAAAATCCATGAACTGACACATTTATTTTTTACAAGCTTTTGCTCGCGGCGTTGCCCTCGTGGTTAATGGTTCCACAGGGACATTGTATTGGGGAAAACTACCTTATTTGTTAATCCAAGCTACCCTCTATGTGTGTGCCAAATTTTATGGAAATCAGTTTAACAGTTTTTACGTAAAGGAGTAATAATCAAACATACAAACATTCGCACTTATAACATTAATAATAGGATAGCAGATGGTCTATTATATGCAATTTATTCTGAAACGGACAAAAAATTATATAATATTCGTAACTAGCTGTTGTCTTGCCTTGCCCGCGTTTTCACAGGAACCCGTACTGCGATCGGGATTAAAAGTGGTATGTATATTAATCCAGGCCACAATCTATCTGTGTTCCAAATTTCAGACAAATCCGTTCAGGCATTCGAGCGTGAAATAGTAATGAATCGACCACCATGAGGGTTGGTGACACGGAAAATAATACCCTATGTCAGGTAACCCTAAAGACCTTGCACCCTATGTTCCTAAGTCCCTATATGCCTACCAGCCCTAGCCCCCGGGATGTCTGCACCAATAGACCTACGGTAGCAGACGAAACCCTACGGGTAGGATAGGTGGTAAGGCGGTGGTTATATTCTCAAAGCTGATCAAGCAGGCTCACTTGACCAATTAAGGACTTGAAGGTATTTTCGCCACTTTGAGAGGATGTTGAATGAGACAAGAATCTAATCTGGTCTATGAGAAAAATCTTTAGTATGTATACAAATTACACAGTCACACACATTCATACAAAAATCTTTGTTTTCCATTCCACAATTTGTGAATGCAGCATCTTTTCGTGGTGAGACATCAGAACGTGCTCATATGTGAACTCCGCTGTCCTCCTTTCAGTGGAGGTTTAGCAAGTAACAAACATACATGCTCACAAACTTGTATTACTTATAAACTTATACTATTATACTAGCAAGATAGTCGTTCTTGTCTCTTTTCCCCCGTGTTGGTCCGGGCTCCTTTGTAGAATAGACCGTCTGCCTTCCTTGCCTAGCAGCTCATAAAATGCGAGCAATGGCTCACCGTCAATAACACCGTGACATCTGACTAGGTGGTAGAGTTTCGCAGCGACTCACCCGGATTGGTACCACCGCCTTACCTAATCCTGCCGCCATAACGTCATGACGTGTTCCGGTTAGGAGGGTAAGGTAGCCGGTAAACTTTCTTTTGCTCGAAGTCAAACATCCCGGCCTCAGGTTGACAACGCACCATTACTACCTTTGGTGTCTCTAGGCGGCGGGAATTTCTTACCATCAGGAAATACGTCTGCTTGTTTGCCTTCCTATATCATAAAAAAAGAGTCATTTTGTTAAGCCTGATCATTGTCATTCCTGATGAATCATTACGTCTGCAACATTACTCCTGTGCCAAAATTGTAGTGATAGATGGCATTAAAAAAATAAAAATACAAAACGAATTAAGACTACAAAAAAAATCCGACTCTCATCTAATGAACACGTCACGATTTGATAACCTTTTTGAAAGGTGTCAGGAGCTGCTTTGAGCTACTGGTAATTGTCGTTGTTCCTTAAAATTAGACAAGTTATTCCCGCGACTTCGTCCACGTAAAATTTAACGAAAATATATTTCATTTTTTAGAAGTTTTCTATATAAAGACTAGCCTAGGTTACTTTTTATTACGTGAACTGTCGGTGAAACCTGCGTTAGCATTAGTGTTGTTGTTTCAGAGATAGCTAAAACAATCAGACAGACAGACAGATAGAACTAAAAATAAGAATTAAGAATACAAACACTTCAGACATAAATAATTTTCATTTCATTTCAAAAACATAGTAAAATTGAGAACCTCATTTTTGGTGTCGGTGAATTAAAAAACATAATTTTATAATCGTGTTTATAATCGTCCTTTTCATAAATAATGTTCTTTGTACCCGTATATTATCATGTTTGCGTTTGAGGCGTATATCATTGTCATACGTCGACTTTTCGATATCTTTGATAGGTATCTTTCCACAGCCGATAAGCGTCTGGGTTCGGCAAAGACCCCATTCGTAATTCATTTTCTATGTACAAAAACCTCATGTTACCTCTCGTACTTGCTTCCCATGTAATGGGAACATTACTTCTTGATTTTGGTGTTGGGTCTCTGTAAAAATATGAAATATTAAAACTTAGTAGTTGTTAGGAGGTACAAGTATTACTTTATCAAGATATTTTATACTTCACTACATAGTATAGAACGAAGTCGCTTTATCTGTCCCTATGTCTCTTTGTACGCTTAAATCTTTAAAACTACCGGATCTTTGATGCGGTTTTTTAAATAGATAATGTGATTGAAGACGAAGAATTTATATGCATATTTTATACCCATGCGAAGCCGTGGTGGGCCACTAGAAATATGAAATGAGATTATAAATTTTAAATCGACAGAATTTAAACAAAAAATGAGATGAAACTATTACATAAGGCACGTCCGAAAAAACCGATTAACGAATTAAAATCATGACTTCAAATAAAATTGATTTTTATTCCAAAATCTTCTACGTGTTTGTATTTATTTAATTCTATGTTGCTCACACGTTTTTGATAAAATACAAGGACAGTTATATAAGGGGGTCATAAAAGAGTGGTCTATCTCTAGGTGTATAGGTTACTGTACCAGCCAGTCAATCCAAAAATAGGAATCCATGATTAACTCTGACATCATGTACAATAATTAAATATGCCTAAGTAAATAACCTATACATAATATTAATAAATATCACCTATGTGGTCTAACGGTCCGGCGTCGGACTTGAATTTTTTAAGGACCCGGGTTCGATTCCCGGGTTGGGCCACAAAAAAAATTAGAAAATTTATATTTTCAAATTTCTAACAAAAATAATGTTGCCTAGGATTAGATATGTGCCCGGTTGATGATAGACTTGCCACCTATCACATTGTGGTACTTAGTGTCTTCTGCTAATCGTGGGTGCCCTGGTTGTACCTCTGCCTACCCTTCGAGGATATGGGCGTGAAGATACTTATTAATGAGCAACTTAAAAGTCAAAACTTATTGTGTGAGTGTAATGTAAAATTCTTTCAACCACTTTTTAAAGATAAGCAGAGAAAGGCTATCGATGAATTCTAAAATATAATATATAAAATCTTCTTAAGACTTAATTATATGGAAATGTACATATTTAAAACTCAAAGGGTCACTTGCACGTTACTGGGTAAAGTATTTAACATTGAGTTATAGTCTAAACTTAGTCAAATATAAGGTGAACTAACCTTCACCTTATATTTGAAAGTTTAACTTAATATTAAACGTAACCCGGGAATGTGCAAGTGGCCCTAAGTATCTTATCTTGGCTTTGTTGTGGATAGCAAGTCATGCTGGGATAGCATACTGTTTTTTATTATTACATAAAAAAAGGTGATTTACTTAATAGTATGTGGTCAATATCCTAAACCTATTCCTATATATATAATAATAGATACTGGAGTGGATATATCTTCCAGTATCTATTATTATATATTAGAAACCTAAACTAAATTTGAATTGTATCGTATTTGGTTTTATCTTACCCATATTTGGCAAAGTTAGTCCACATTGTTGTAAAATATTCTATAACTTTTCCATCTTCTTCAGTAATTTTTTTTGGTATGAAATATCCATTAAATAAGTAAGCCAAATCATCGCCGTGACAAGACCCAGGTTCTTCTGGATACCCGCTTCGAACTTTCATGAAATTCCTACCACCCGAATAGTTAAAAACGTAGTTATAAACTGGTGATTTTATTTTATTGAGATAAGCTTCGGTTTCAAAAATTGCTGGTAGTTCAAAAAATAAATGTGTATACAGATCTGATACATTCATAACCTTTGCCATGTTTACTCTATCTTCATTAAAATAAAACTTATGTATTTTATCAGCTACAGCTTTTGCTTCTACTTCTGATGAAAAGTTCAAATCAGATGCGAAAAGGTATCGGCCATTTCTTTCATCAAGTGTTTCATTCGTCTCTTTTGATATTAAAAATAAACCTTCTCTACTTGTACTTCCAAATATTAGAGGTATATCTTTTGGCTTTTTATTAATCATGTTATACGGTAGATCGTTTATTACTACTTCAACTCCAGGGAGTACATTTTCAACACACGGTAAATGTAGCAGTTGGGTTTCAAAAAATAAATCTAAAGGTTTTTTTGCATTTATCGACATTAGGTCTTTGAAATCCATAACTGAAAATATTTTGTACAATTCTTGAGGATCTGTTGTATTATACCCTAAATTTTGCGCCAGTAAACTAGCTACCCAAACTGGTTTTCTGTTAATAGACCAGTTGGCTATAGACGAACCACTCTGAACAATAGCTCTGTTAAATAATCCTTCAGTTGCGTAACTAGCTAATAATAAAGCAGTCGAAGTTGCACCTGCACTCTCTCCAAATAACGTTATGTTATCAGGATCACCTCCAAATGCTGCGATATTACTTTTTACCCATCTTAAAGCAGCAATCTGGTCTTTTAAACCAGCATTTCCAGGAGCTCCTTGAATACCCAAACATAAGAAACCTAATGCACCAAGTCTATAGTTCAGTGTCACTAATATGACGTCTTTCTTTACTATGAAATCTGGTGTATACAACAATTTTCCTCCACTTCCTAAAATAAAGGCTCCGCCATGTATCCAGACCATTACGGGCAAGGGCCTGGCTGCCTTTACGGGTACATACACATTTATTTTAAGACAATCTTCTGTCCCAACAACTGCATAACCTATATTTTGTGGACACATATAAATATCATCTATAGCCTGAAAAACTCCTTCCCATGATGGTGGTGGTCCAGGAGCCTAAAACAACAAAATTATTTAATTAATATTGATTGCCTACGTCTATTGCTTTAATAAAGAATTCTTATTTAATTTTCAACGGAATTCAGCACGTTTTAAGTGACAGACAAATTTTGTTAAGCAGTTTAAATGTATAAACAAACTAACTCTAATTAAAAACATGTTTTTCAAACATCATCAATTTTTCTTCTGGAAATAATTTAACGTTCAGGCACCGTATTTTTACCATTGTAATATTCAGTTACATAAATAATTCAAATTTTTTTACATTCTAGTATGTTCGAATCACACGATGCATAACTAATTAATTTCAACTTAAGTAATTTTTAACTCTTCATGATATTTACACATTATTTAGAAAATATAAATAAGAATTATTGTTATTCATTCCTTAACAAATCTTTGAATCAGAAAGATTACGTATTTCTGTTACATTTCCCCATTCTGTTTCTCTGCATCTCTACCTAGCATCTTTTAAGATGTCAGTATGAATTAAAATTAATCTTTCAATATTACCATAGAAACTGGCCCTGGTAGGATCTGCCTTCTCAACTATTTCTGCTACCATGTTATTAGTTGGCGCTGTATAGCATAGCAAGCACACTTGCATAAGGCTATGTAATGTATTAACACAGGCAATTCAAGCGAAGCAAAAGTGCAAAAAACCCACTTCGATATCAATAAGTAAATCATCTACGTACATACTAATTAAGCATTTTCTTTTATTTCCTTGATCAAATCAAGACTTGGTGTCAATGAAATCACCTTGAAAGTAAACTTTCTAAAAAAAAGATTTCTTGCAATCAGCTCGAAAATGACTGAGATATCGATTAACAAACATAAAAAATATTTGAGTCGAAAAAGTTACTTCCTTATTTTAAAGTCGGTTAAAAGAGAGCCACGCACATATAATGCTTACTGTGTTTATATGCTGCGGCTATGTCCATTGAGGGAAATATGTGTTTCTTTGCTCTCTTATACTGCAAAATGTGGTAGTAATAATAGTTCGTTTTAAGACTCTAACCTTCGACCTCATCTTTTTTGCTACTTAAGCGATTTTAACAAAATAATGGCCTAATTTTCTTCTGGAAATGTAACTATCTTATTAAACATTAAAATGTTGCTTTTAACACCTCTGCATATTTCCAAAGCTTCCATTAAATATAGACAAAACTCATAGGTAATAAGAGCGAGCAGGTCTTTCAATCGTTTGTGCAAAAATCTGGATATAGATCCATTTATAAAATTAATGTTCCTAAAAGGCGATGCTATAGCAGCAACTATTACTTTTTGCAGTGATCTAATATAATTTAAATTGTCTTTATAATTATTCTAACTCCTTTTTTTCTTATTAAGTCGTTCTGTTAACCATTATTTGTCTTCTGCTATTCGATATGTTTCGAGTATCATGGTGGAGTGCTAAAATTTTTATAATAATGTATCTATTATTCTTATATGTATCTGTAAGTGAGAACCTGCAATTGGCTTACTATTTTTTCTTTCTGCCACCATTTAAATTGTATAACTGCTGTTAGTTGGTCTTCCATAAGACATAAATAAATAAATTGTGTTATGGTAGATAAACTATGAAAACTTGGCTCTTTAGAATATATTTATATATTTAGATTAGGAAAAGGAATAATTACATACCTACCTGAAATCTTCTATTTTCAGTAGTTCCATATGGGATGCCAAGATATTCGAAAATAGTGCCATCTGTACTTATTTTCCCGCTTAAAACTCCTTGGGCAATTTTTACTTCTGGTGCCGGTTGGTCCACTAAATTCATTGCGAAGAGAGTAAATAATATCACATTTTTTCTATATTTCATTTTTTTAAAAGTACTTGTATTTTTTAAATAGTACTGCTTTTGAATTGTGATTAGTATGTATATTTCATTACTATACAGGTTTCATGCCAGTTGACCTTCACTTGCGTTATCTGTGTGTGTTTGTATCACCTGATAACGTCAAGATATGTGTCAAATGTTAACCTTGTAAACAGTTTATCACGGAATAAAAAAGTTACGTAATACGTAAGCGTCAAAGTTGTGCACTAACGTGTAACCAACGACGTGCTGGAGTGACGTCATTTAGTTTGACCTTGGTATAATGCCGCCAATTTATCTGTTCAGTATTCAACATAAGAACTAAACCGCTTTTTGGTAAAAAGTCATTCCGATGTCAATTTTTTTAGGTGAGCGCTGAAAATAAGCATAGAAAAACAAACATCTTCACGCCCATATCACCGAAGAAGTAGGCAGAGGCACAACCTGGGCACTCACGACTAGCTGAATACACTAAGTCCCACAATGTGATAGGTGGCAAGCCTATCGCCAACCGGGCACATATCCAATCCCGAGAAAGGGTTTTGTTTTTTTATTAGAAAATTGGAAAACCCCAATTTTCTTATTGTTGTCCGACCAGGGATTTGAACCCGGGACCTGATGCAGTCAAGTCCAAAAACTGAATCGCTAGAATACAGAGGCGATAAGCATCCAATATTTTTTTTATTATTTTATGATTATTGTCGCTATTTTCTTTGTAAAATTCTTGATCAGAGACATTATGCGTTACACTTGCGACGATGTTTACTGAACATGTAAATTTGTCGCACTTCAAAAAATAAAAAAAATATATATTTTTTAAAAAATATTAAGAACTACTTGCACTTTCTTAGGTTATTTAACTATAAGTTAGCTTTCATCTGGGGTTAAATCACTTTATATTCGACAGTTTAACTCGCTGTTAAATTTAATTTAATGAAATACCTGGAATTTCGAAAGATTCAACATTGTTTCATTCGAGCCTTTTTGGTATTAAATTTAGCCGTGTAAAGGAAAAGTTTTTAAATTACGTTATTATTTTATTTAACAACATAAATAAATACTATTAAATCTATGCTATTCAATATAATATTTGATATTTAAGCTTTAGCGGAAATTGAAAATTTAAGTCTATTTAAATGGAGTCGCAAGCATTTGCAGCTTTAGTAAGTATCTATTGACCACAATTGTCTCTTACAATCAGGATAGCCCTGTGGTTGTTGACTATCTTCTCACATAAAAAAAAACTTTATTGGAACAATTTGAAATCCTTAAAGTTTGACAACGTATATAACTGAAGACGACAGTTGTCCCTTACCGCTTTAACAAATATATGTGTTTGTTGGCTATTTTCTCACACAAAAAAGCTTTAGTGGAATAATTTGAAATCTTTAACGTTTGACAACGTATGTATCTATAGACCACAGTTGTCTCTTAACACGTCAGCAAAGCTTTGTGATTGTTGGCTGTTTTCTCACATAAAAAAACTTTAATGGAACAATTTGAAATCTTTAACGTTTGACACGGTATGTATTTATAGACCACAGTTCTTCCTTACCACGTTAGCAAAGCTTTGTCTGTTTTCTCAATTCAAAAAAACTTTGACATGCCTACCTAATAATAAATGTGGTGACAAAACAGGAAAAACAGTATGCTATGAATGAATACGACTTCCTGGAAGCCAAAGATCCCAAATATATCCAGCTTCACATAACAAACACAACTAAACTGTTTTTTTATAACACTAACAATACACATTACTAAAAACTCAACGTACGTTTTGCTTCGTAACCGAAGCATCATTAAAAGAATTCGACTGCACTTAACGAAGGTGGAGCAGAAACTTGTCACATTAAAAATGTAATTAAACTATTAGAAATCCTCAACGTTCGCCTCTGTGGTCTAGCGGTCCGGGTGTTGGACTTGACTGCATGAGGTCCCGGGTTCGAATCCCGGGTCGGCCAACACAAAGAAAATTGGATTTTTCCAATTTTCTAATAAAAAAAATGTTGGTCGGGTTTGGAAATGTGCCCGGTTGGCGATAGGCTTACCACCTATCACATTATGGGACTTAGTGTCTTCGGCTAGTCGTGGGTGCCTTGGTTGTACCTCTGCCTACCTCTTCGGGGATATGGGCGTGAAGATACGTACGTACTCAACGTTTAAAAATGCATATAAAGCTATATCATACTATTGTTATCTCACCCCCAGATCACTTAAATCCTCTTACACTTTCATGAGCTATTCTGAAAGCCATGTCTAGTTCTCAGAACAAATTTTAAATTCATAACGTTTGAAAGCATTAGACGAGAATGTTAGGTAATTGTAAATTCGAGCTCCTTTACCCATTAGCCTAATCTAAAATGCTACCCTCAGCCTGACGCGAACTAAACAGGCCGTTTTATCATCTCGTCGCATGTCCAAAATTACTTGAATAAATTACGCAAAAGGCGAAAACTGCTGAATTTTAACCCGACACCGTGCGTGACTGTCCCAAACTGGTGCTTTGCTGCATTTTAATATTTTATTCCTTCTCTTGTTACACTCGTCTTGCTCGTTTTTACGTATTCAGTTGACTTCTTTGGATATAGTATTGTAGTATTCGTATTTATCCCTATTTTTACTTATGTGTACTACTAGCCGACTCGGCAAACAGCGCTTGGCTTGTCATCAACAACAGTTTGTTAGTTTGTCAAAAATTAAACTGTTGTTTTTTCTTAATTCTTAATCAAATATTGGGAAATTATTTCCCACTTCCAACGTATAAGTACAAAAGTAACTTCTTTGATTTCCTAGTATTTTTTTTCGTAAAAGTTTTCCACACACATGCCTAAACTCATAAGGCGATGTAAAGTTGTAAACTTACAGTAAATTTCTTACAAACTGTCAACCAATAACCGATCGAATTTTGTAGATCTACGTTTTAAAAAGATTGCATATTAAATTTAGAGCTACTTGCACATTCCCGGTTTACCATTAATATCGAGTTAAACCGTCAAATATAAGGGGATTTAACCCTATTTAGACGCTAACTCACTGTTAAATACATATATACATATCTTCATGCCAAGTCCCTTACGGGGTAGGCAGAGAATATCGACTGCCAGACCTCACGATCCTGAGAAACCTGTCTTGCTTACTTCACATTCATTACCCTTTTCATACAAACACGTCGGTTTCAGAGACTCTTGACACAACCCTCGAATAATATCCGATTGATCTGATCGTGAAATGTTAGCCTTGGTCTCCCCGGATACGTAGGTACCACCCATTCATATTCGCATTATATATCTCCTTTGTCAGTCTTTCATCTGCCATTCTTTCCACATGACCGAACCAGCGGAGCATGCCCTTTCGCATTTTAACACCAGCACTTTCTTTCAATCCCACTCTTTCTCGAATGTCACTGTTATGAATGCGATCAGCGAGCGTTACACCACAGATTTTCCGTAGTGCTCTCATTTCAACCGCATTTATCCTACTTTCATGCTCTTTATGACATACCCAACTCTCACTTCCATACAATAACGTTGGAGTAAGTACAGAATTATGCAAAACGAATCTAGCTTTTTGACTCAAAACCTCGCTTTGGAATAGCTTACCCAACGCTCCATTCACACTATTCCCTGCCCTTAGAACTTGTAGTTTCTGAAATTTCGTGATAACACGTCACCTCATGCATCTTTTGCTTACAAATAGATAAACTGATATTTCCATAAGTGCTATAGTGTTTTTGTTTGTTTATTTTTCCTACTTGCAGGTCGCAATGAAGCGATGCTATGAAATATTTTTTGTTTACTGATCTGCCGTCTTATCTAAAGAGACACTTTTATAATTTTTATTAGATATATCTTTTTGCCTTATTAAGAACATGCAAGTATATAAATTAATTATTAAAAAAAACTATTTTGTATAATCGTATACAATACCTGAACCGCTAGACCACAGAGGCGATAATATTGTTTATAAGTTTGAATTACACATATTTAGCGTTTAACCTTCAGCAGTATTTGTCGAACATTAGAATAACAAATATTCTTGACATTTCGTAGCTATGCCACGTAAATAATTTTAATTATAACCTTAGCAGTAACTTTGGTAACTTTTTACATCAAGAAGTAAGAACACATATTTAAAAGTTTGACAGTCCTTTTTTTACCGCCTCCACGTTGGTCGAGGGGTTAGCATAAGCCTAGCACTACCGACAAATTGCAAGAACCGCTTTGATCTCCGACAGGGGCAGGGCATTTGGAGAGTCACTTGTATAATGGATGGATATCTGCTTTTCAGGATCTAGGTGGACTCATTCAATTAATTCTTGAATTTTTAGTTTTTATACACTCATACTACAAGTATTTAATTTGCTTGTTTTGGTATAAGATTCAGTTTCTGTGATTTAGGTATCAATATTCAACTCTGTATTTTATACAAAAAAAATACAAATATACAAAATAAATATGAAATAAAATGGAAAGATTTTTTTGAAATTTGAAGTCTTTCAAAATATACATTTCTTTTGAAATTAACTTTGCACTTTTGCTACGACTTCGAATTAATTAGGAGTAATAACTCATTAGCAGTTATATCCCTTCCGATGTAAGCTTTTCCATCAGGTTGTCAAGCGAAGCGATGTCGGAGGACCCTTGAATTGATTTGCAACTGGTCATTTGCATCGGAGACGGAGATGCAAAGTCAGCTATTACGGACGACTCAAAAACTAATCTTCAAAGTGCTAAGTACTAAGAGAGCATCTGGAACATAGAAGCTATTGAGACGTTATTGAAGGGTTTTTAATTTTAAAAAAGACGGGTTGCACTCCAGGAGTGCCGACAGAAGTGAAAACTTGAATATTAACATTGTGCATTTTTGATATTTTGCAATGGTTAGGGAATAATTTTGCACGAATTGCTTTAATTATCAGTATAAAAGTACTATCATTTATGTGGTGGAATACGATATTCATTTATTGCGCTATCGTAAACAAACACGACAACACGAACATTCGTGCAAGCGCCCTGCTCCGTCTTACGAATTTTCGATCAGGTCACATGCCCTGACGCGGGTTTAGAAGTTTTTACCCATTCCAAAACAAGTACGCAACGCCGCTAATTAAGTTTTCCCTTTAAAAATTAAAAATTATTATGTCAAACATTGAATCAGCATACAGTTTTAAAACAAAAAATATTGATATAAAACATTCATTTTCCTAGATACAAAGTAAAGTAAACTATCTTCACGTATCCTCGAAGAGGTAGGCAGAGGCATAAACAGGGCACTGACGACTAGCCGAAGACACTGAGTCCCACAGTGTAATAGGTGACAAGAGTATCGCCAACTGAGCACAATTTCCAATCCTGGGATTTTTTTTATATAAAAAATGTAAAAACCATCCAACTTGTAGTTCTCAACCCGGGACCTCATAAAGTCAAGTCCAACACCTAGACCGTTAGACCACAGGGGCAATATAAACTCTCTTTTATCATTTATAGTATCATTAAGTTTATTGAATCCGTTAGGTAATTACTTAATTACTAGTAACAGTATTAACAGTAACAACATTGGTTAATAAATTGCGTTAAATCTCTTTGATATAATTTTTTTATGACAACTTAACAAAATAACCTAGCAGAAGTAATAAATAAATATCCCTAGACATATTACATAAACTATATTAACTCCATAGTAAGCACATTATATGCTTGTGTTATAGGTGTAAGTCAACAGTTTTTATATATAGAAATCCATAAATAGATGCCACAATTAATTAATAAGCACCCATACCCGGAAATTAAAACATCTAAACATTGTTTGGTATTTGCCCCGTCGGGGATCAATCTCGAGCATCGCGTAGCTCGGTGGAGCTAGGCATGCACTCTAGCCCCTTGACCAACGTGGCAGAAAAAAAGTGGTTTTTGCCAGAATCGTGGACATTATCATATGTTCATTTCCCCGTATTGGTCCGGGCTATTTTGGAGAATAGACCATCTGTCTTCCTGTCAGGTAGCTCGTAAAAGGCATAGGCTTACCATCACTAACACCGTCACATCCTACTAGATGGTAGAGTTTCGCAGCGACTCGCCCCGATTGACACCACCGCCTTATCTATTCCTGCCACCATAACGTCCAACGCTTGCCGTTGACATGTTCCGTATCTGACGGTAAGGTAGCCGATAAACTTACTTTTGCTCGAGGCTTAACATCCTCAGGTTGGCATCGCACTATTACCACCTTTGGTGTCTCTAGGCGGCGTGAATTTCTTACGATCAGGAAATCCGTCTGCTTGTTTGCCTTCCATTATCATAAGAAATGTCAAATAATGACCACAGTTGTGGTCCGCTAGTTACCAGATGTATTTGTATTTTAAAGATAAAATATTTTTAAATTCATTAATGACTGTGGTTACGAATATGATATTCCCGTCCAATATTGTTTTGTATTTTTAATATTAAGTGTGAGTTGTGAGACCTAAGTCTAGTTGGTAACCTTATAATTCTTCCCAGAGTGCATAAGATTATTTTATCTTGATCACATATAATTGAATTGGTATTTTGAAAAGGTCTTAAGTTCACTTGTAGATTTTTTTTTTCAGTAGCAACACAAACTTTCCATGGAAAGTTTTGTAGGGCTTAGTTCGAAATAAACAAAATGCAGGAGCTTAGAGTAAGTGCCTTTTCACACGTACCGGTTGCCGGGCAGCCGGCGCCGGATACCCGGTGTCAAATAAGCTTTCACATGTGGCGGTTGATGCCAGCAGTATCGGATAGAGAGCCGACAAGAGTACAGTCTCGTTCTATAGTTTCAAAGATGGACCGTGAACAAATAATTGCAATGTGGCTTTTATATCGAAGACGAAAATATCTACGCCGGAAAGAAAAATCAAGAAATTATTGGGTTCATCCAATTAATATAAAAAGAGAAGCATTAGGTGCATTCTATTAATTATTCCCAGAACTACGAGCACATAAAGGCAGGTTTTTCAAGTACTTAAGAATGTCTATAACTTCTTTCGATGAATTACATAACCGTTTGAAAAACTCTTTGCAACGTCAGAATACAAAAATGAGAAACTGCATTCAGCCTGTCTAGATGCTAGCTGTTACAATTCGGTAAGTAAAATAAAAATCAATTTATTTTTTATGTTTATTGAAAAAATAATTAAATTGTTACAACATATTTTCATCCGCAAAATCAATGGAATCCATTGTAGAAGAATTTATTGAATATGGAGATGGAGTATTTGATAATTCTTCGCCGTAAACACGATAAAACTGGGCAGTAGAAGTTGTTGGAGAAGTAGGAGGCAATTGTGGTGATGGTACAGTTGATTGTATTGGTGATGGTACATTTAGTGGTACAGTTTGGTACGGTAGTGTTGATGGTGGAACAAAAGTTTGGTGTGAAAACTGAGATTGTGGAGGTATATTTTGAAATGAAACAGGCAACTGGGGGCGAAATGTTTGATGTATTGTTTGCGAATGAGCCGTATCAGGGTGGTTTATTCTGTGGTACTGTACCGAGTATCTCTGCTTTTTAATTTTCGTTATTAATTCCATTAATCCCAACTGGAATTGTATATCTTCATCGTCCGTAAAAGTGCTTAGGGATGGAATTATTCCTTTGAAAAACACAAATGTCTATCTGGTTCTTCTTCCATTTTTTTCAACATTTTCAATTCTATTAGATCCATCTTTGCGTGCCGTTTTCGAGATCCTAGTTCTTTATTAGGTTTTTTAAATTTTTCCAATTGTTCTTTTTTCTTATCAATCTCTGGTGTATTCCCTTCCATTGTTTGAGGATCTTCTGTTTCCTGTGTCAAACTATCAGTAGTGGGACGTTCCTTAAAAACTTTGTTGAGAAATTGTAGCTCATCATTGAAAACATATTTTTTTACTTTTGAAGTACCAGCACCTGATTTGGTAATGTCCTTTTGTTTTTTTACAAGACTTTTTAAATGAATCACGAACGTTTCTCCAACGTTTTATCACTTTTTTACCTGTAATAATAAAAATAATTAAAATAATTTTAATTACCTATATTGTTTCAGATACCTAGCAAGTGGTCATACTTTTACAGATATGAGCTTCGAGTACAGACTTGGCATCTCAACTATAAGCGTTATAGTAAAAGAAGTATGCCAAGCTATGTGGTCTATTATGAAATTTGAATGTATGCCTATACCTGGAAAAGAAATGTGGGAATCGATTGCCTTAAAATTTGAACAAAGGGCCAATTTTCCACACTGCTTAGGTGCAGTTGACGGGAAGCACATTCGAATTATCAATCCTCTAGGGTCGATGTACCACAATTATAAAGGCTATGCTTCAGTAGTATTAATGGCTGTAGCAGATTCGGAGTACTGCTTTACATATGTTGATATTGGTAACTACGGAAAAGACTGTGACTCTCACATTTTCAAGAAATGTTCATTGTGGTCATCAATTTTAAATAGTGAGCTCGAGCTACCGAAGGAAAATTATCTCACGGGAACAACGAGCCCTAATATGCCTTATTTCTTTGTTGGTGACGAAGCATTCGCTATACACAAACATCTGCTTCGGCCATATGGTGGGTCGAATTTAACCATGAAACAACGAATTTATAATTATCGTTTATGCAGAGCTCGGAGGTGTGTGGAGTGCACATTTAGAATTCTCACTAATAAGTGGAGAATATTACATCGTGCCATTAATTTGGAACCCGACTTCGCAGTTGATATTGTAAAGGCTTGTGTAATCCTGCACAATTTTGTCCGTGTC
>NJDC01004980.1:21758-40778 GCA_002245475.1 Calephelis virginiensis
AAGGAGAATCTATTAAAAGTTTGTTGTCTTAATCAAAGATTGATCTTCTCCAGCCCCTACGCAGCACCAAGCATCAACTGCTGATAAAATCACTTTGTTTTCCACTGTTTGATGTATAATATAACTTTTAGTATGTATTATGTACATACGTAAAACATAGTCAGGTAATTTATACAACTTGAAGAATGACATCTCTAGAACCACAGTTACAATGTATTGTAGTACTAGCTGTTACCTGCGGCTTCGCCCGCGTTTTCACAGAAACCCGGTGTGCGATCGGGATTTAAAATAGCCTATATGTTAATCCAAGTCACAATCTATCTGTCTTCCAAATTTCAGACAAATCCGTTCAGCCATTCGAGCGTGAAAGAGTAATAAACATCCATACATACATACTTACAAACTTTCGCATTTATAATATTAATAGGATTTTGTTGGATTCCTTTCTTTATTGCAAATAGCATAACATTTAATAAAATATTAGAAAAAATGGGGTGCCCTGGTTGTGCCTCTGCCTACCTCTTCGGGGATATGGGCGTGAAAATGCGTTTTTTTTTTATTTGAAAAAATTAAAATGGGTCGGACAGTTCAAAGTTCTTCAGAATAGTTAGTGTATAAATAAGTAATGAATATAGCATAAAGCGCTATAGTGAATGTTCCGACTATTGGACGGATTGAGATGTTAGGCCTATTGTGCAGGTCTACCTGCTACCCGATCCTCCGGGCTGGATCATGACAGAATTATGGCGGCAGGAATAGGTAAGGCAGTGGAGTAGTGGGTAAGTTGCTGCATAGTAGCCTACCACTTATCTTGTTAGTAATAACCTATCTTTTAGCCTGGACTTTGAAGCGTATATATCGCATAGCTTTTAGAACGTAACAAGGCTTAAACTTTAGAAACTCCCTCGAAGGTCATTTCCGTTCCCATCGGTGTTGCCACTAGAAAATGTCTCGCCACTTCTATTGCACTACTAAAGCAATTCTACAAACAGCCGCATTTTCCACTTTAAACTTTACAACTGGCAATGCCATTTTAAATTGCTTTAAGTTGTTATTACGTCGTCTGCGTCTGAATTATCGCCAAGATAGGTTCCTCTTTTTTATAAAAGATGAAGCAAACAAGAAACCACAAATATTTATCATTCCGGCGTCAGACTTGAGTTCTAGAGGTCCCGAGTTCGATCCCCGGGTCGGGCAACAAAAAATTAAGAAATGTGTATTTTCAATTTTCTAATAAAATAAACGTTGCCTTGGACCGAATAAGTGACCGGTTGGTGACAGGCTTGCCAGCTGTGGTGATAAGCACTACTAACTACGGACATCCGCTACACCAGAAGTATCACAAATGCGCTGTCCAACTTTTAGAGATCACTTTTTCTTGAAGGTTCCTAATTCGTAACTGTTTGGAAATAGCGCCATTGGTAATTGGTTGCATAAAGTTAATTCTTTTAAATTAGTTAATTCTTATACAGTCATTATTCATTATGTACAAAGTCATGTCAGGTCAGGGTCTTGAGTAGAGCGGTGGCTTCGTTACTCAACTCATCTAGGAGATTTGACGGCAGCGAGGAAATAGACGATATACTAATTTCTTCATGATTACTTCATTTGTGCACTTTTACTGAACAAAATTGATCTAATTCCCACCTAAATTAACCAATTCACTCAATATAAAAACGAAATTCAATAATTACGAAAAAAATTACGACCACCTTCATTCACGATAGCGCCAAAATTCCAAATCATAAGGTAGAGGATCGCCATGCATTTAAGTGGTAGGGATGAAACTTTATTCTGTCACAATATCCGAAAGCTTTTAAGCAGATGTTATTATTGAACGTAAAAAAATACTCGCCACCAGTAGACTCCAAACTGGTAATGCACATTATTTAGCTTCTCACGTCGAAGAGATTATCAGCTAACCTATAGGAGAGTTCTACATTCCTATACCTATAACGTCGGAATAGGGAAAATATCAACTCGTCGCCAACCTTTACCATGTAATCCTGGTTACGATGTTGGTAATGAACAATCTGACGACTGTTTTTAATGAAATTAAAGTGAAGGGCGAAGAAAAGCATTTGTCCTTTATCAACCGACTCCAGAAAGAGGAGTTTATCGATTATCAAAATGACTATATTATGTACTTTATTTTCCAACCAGTTTGGAATAAACATAGTAGCAAAACCATTTCTCGTCATTGTCGTATTGCGTACAGTTTTTATTCACTGACCATTTTATATTTATTTACATATAATATTCGTAAAAATGTCTGGACGAATTACACACATTTAAACTAACCTTAAAGTAAGCAAATTTAATACTTGTGTTATGAGGGCAGTCAACGATACTATGTAGATAGATGCATTTATTAAAACTCTCAGACAAATGCCACACAAATACCTGCCTCAGTCGGGAATCAAACCCGAGCCTCACGCTCTGTTGGTAGAGTTAAGCATTTACGCTAACCCCTCGACTATCAAGGTATATGGAAAATAGAGTAGCCGACTATGAAATAGCGAGGCACTAGTAACATCTAAGGCGTTTATCGGTTAAAAAACGTCGTAGCGCTACGAGAAAAGTAGTATGCTCTTGCGCTACGCTTGGCTCATACCATAGTAATTTTACTCGTACTATGCAGTATTCCAACTTCTTAAAAAAGGACAAAACACAAGTTATGCCTACGCACCTCGGGCCTGGCATCGCGCTCGGCATGCAGACAGTCGTGGTTGATTTACTTAATATGACAAAGAATATTACTACATTGGGCTGTTTTTGATCTTGAGTGGTTAAGGATGGGTTTTTATGTTTGGTAATCAAAAACACAACATGCATTGTTATTGATCATGTACGATGTACACGCTTTTTATTTGTTTAAAAAATAAAATATTTACGATTACAAAATTTAATATGTAGTTATAAGGATTATCAACAATAGATTATAGAAATACTTAAATAGATACCAGAATAAACTTAATAAACATCCAGACCCGGAAATGCAGACATTTAAATGCTCATCACACAAATGCCTGCCGCGTCGGGAATCGGACACTGAAGGCGTAGCCCAATCGCGTGTTGACGCACCGCTCGACTGTAGGTATTTATTTAAAAAAGTACGGCCGAGTTAGACTAACATCATGACTCACGAAACGTTCCTGTTCGGAGGGTAAAGTAGCCGGTAAAATTACTTTTACTCGCAGCCTTACATCCTAGACTCAGGTTTAGCAACGCACTATTATAATAATAATAATAATTGTTTATATGCCAAAAATGTGGTACTTACGGTAAGTTGTTATATATATTCATGCTCCTGCACATTTTGTCATAGCATGACATGCAAATTTATAGTGGTAATTAGCATATTACATTTTTTTTATAGAAGACGAGGCGAACGAGCAAGTGGGTCACCTGATGGAAAGTGAGCACCTCCGCCCACGGACATCCGCAACACCAGGAGTATCACAGACGCTTTGCCGGCCTTTAAGGAATGAGTACGCTCTTTTCTTGAAGGTTCCTAACTCATAATCGTTTGGGAATACCGCCCTCGGTAACTGATTCCACAAAGGTGTTATACGGGGTAAAAAATGTCTTCGGAATCGCACAGTTGTAGATCGCCACGCATCGAGATGATGGGCATGATATCTTAAGCTCTGACGCGATGTCCGAAGATGGCGATCAGCGGCTGGAATTAAACCAAACAACTCCTCAGAGCATTCCCCATGATAGATGCGGTAGAGAATACTGAGTGACCCAATATCTCTACGCAACGCCAAGGAATCAAGCCGATTGGTAATTGCCCGGTCATTGTCAATTCGAATTGCTCTACGTTGAATGCGGTCAAACGGAAGGAGCTGGTACTGTGGAGCCCCTGCCCAGAGTTGAGAACAGTACTTTAATTTGATTAACTTATTAAAAAATACAAAACTGATTCAATTTACTGTGTGTCAACAGATATTTATCTTTGTTAATTATTCTGTTAATGTAGATAGTTTACAAATAACCATAAACATAACAAGTAACAGTACAGCACTAATAGCCGTTATAACTAACGGTTTTGTCTGTTAAACTTTTTGCAATCGCATTATCATATTTCGTATCATTTCAATTTACTGTCTACTTGAAAATGACATCGGTACAAAAAATTCAAATATAAAAAATAAGAAATTAGATAATAATATCATTTCTATAAATAATATTTAACGCATGTCGATTTAATCAATAATAATTAAAAAAATAGTTATTATTAAATTATGAATATAGTACAACGTCAAAAAAAAGTCTTAAAAATTAAATTATCTCAAAACAATTAAATTAAATTATTTATCATCTTTGATGTCTTTAGTGGGCGTGAATTTCTTACCACCAGGAAAACCGTCTGCTTGTTTGTCTTCCAATATCACAAAAACCCGTATATAACATTACCGTGCTCATACTAAGGGGGCATGATATTGCCCTAAGATAACATTTCAAATGTCACCCAGCCCACATTGGCCGTAATACAAATTTAATTAAGTTGAAAACTTAGAAAATAACAAACGAATCCCAACTTTTGATATAAGTCAGTAACCTTTCTAAACTCAATAACGAAATTCCTACGCCTACATCTCATATTTAACCTTCCGAATGCCGATACCGAATAATAAAGAATTATTATAACGTAAGGTAATTTAGGCTCAACGTTTAATTTATATCTAACTAGCCGACCCGTCGAACTTCGTATCGCTTGACCTTTAAAGAGATGCTAACACTTTTTTTGTTTTTTCTATCTTTCCTGTAATTTTCTCGCTTGCTCTTCATAAGAACCTTCTCCTGATAATAACCAACACAAAAAATATTTGCAAATTGGTCCAAATATGTATAAATTACCTATATCTCATAAGTAAAAGTATGAGACATTTTGATTTTTTTATTATATGGCATATGTTATGTAAATCTAAATAAAATTATTTAATTTGCAATTTTCCGCCAAAAAATGTATACGTATTATTGCGTAACAAAACAGACAAAATAGTGCACTAAGAATGAATTGGACTTACCGGAAGCTAAAACTCCCAAATACATCCAGCTCCACACAATACACACCACTAAACTGTTTTAGTAGCACCAACAATACACATACTACTAAAAACTCAACGTACGTTTCGCTTGCTTCGGTTACGAATTCGGTATGGATTTCCGCAAAGTAACGCCTTCTTCTATTAATATGCTATATACGTTTTATAGAATATATATTAAATATATTTTTTTATATTATTATATAATATTTTAATTAAAATTACCCTTTGATCTATTACTAGAGAAGAGACCCTAGCGAAAACGAGAGCTGGTAATTACGAGTATTTACATGTTACGTTACTTTTTGCATTTGCTTACCACTAAAGCTATGTGCCTTTTTTAACAAAAAAAAAAGTGAACAAAAGCACTTAATTAACTGAACTCGTACTAATTATTTTAATTAAAAAAAAAATATAGCAAATGTTGAGAGTTGAGACATTCCAATTACTCGCCTGGATCTTTACCACAGCTTCAGCTATTCATGCATAATACAGCCAGAAAAGCAGAGTCGATAGTTGGTAAACTTGCTCTCCCAAAGATCCTTTTATCTCAGGCTTCTGAAAAGCAACGTCTATATCTAACCACATTGCATTACCATTAGGAAATTCGTCTCAATCTTTGCTTACAAGTCTCTCGTGGCAATTATGAATGATTTTCGTTATTAATTCAAATTAAATAATTAAGCATTTTTGCAATTGTCTATTTTTTCACCTTATCGACTTCAGTATCATTATGCGAATTTCTTGCAATTTAAAATCGTCAGCCAGAATACAATTTGTAAAAAAATGGATGTTTCGAATGACGTATTTTTCCTGCCGCTACGACATCAGTCACTGTCATGTTCCGTTTGGAAGATTAGGGTAGCTTTAGACCCTGATAGTCTCGTAATAATTATGTACTGTGAATGTAATGGATATATAAAGTTATATTTGATCGTTCAGAGTGACCTCTACATGCCTCCGCCCTGACATTATAGAGCTATCGACCTGACGGCAAACCTTATTAACTATTGCCGCTTATTAATATGTGGCATGTAAAGCGGGAGACCGACACCCCTCTTATGTGATGCAAGTATTTGCTAATTTTGTCTTGGTCCATAGATATTGATAGCGATAGAAATGCCAGTCTTGTTATAAGTCTATTATTGATATTGGAGATAGTTTCGCTGTAATAATTATTTTTATTGTGTAGTTTTTATCACAAATTAATAAAATTATTGAGCCGTCGCTCAATTTTCGATTCTCGGGTCGGGCAATAAAAAAAATGTGAAAATGTATATCTTCAATTTTGTTTTAAAAAATAACGTTGCCTGGGATAAGTTATGTGACCGGTTGGCAATAGGCTTGTCACTTATCACATTGTGGGACTTGGTGTCTACGGCTAGTCATGGGTGCCCTAGTTTTGCCTCTGCGCGAAAAAATTTACCTATTTAATTACTTTAAATTATTGTTAATAGCTTCCATCCGCGACTTTGTCCACGTGGAATAATAACTTCATTGGTGCTGTACTCCTATTTATCTTAACGTGACAATATATAGCTCATAACCTTCCTCGATAAAAGGGCATGATATTTGACATCGTCAGAATTTTTAAAATTGGACCAGTAGCTCATGAGATTAACGCGTTCAAATAAACAAGCAAACTCGTCAATTTTATAATTGACGTCAGTTTCGCTCATGGGACATTGTTAAGAAAAGAAGCTAATGATAGCAGCATTTTTTAAATATCAATAGGATTGCCACTTCTGTTTCTTCTAAGTCTCGCAAACAATTTTCCAGACCATCGGTCACATTGACCGTGATACACGGGCGTAAGGGCCATGTTTAGGTCCTGTACACACCTGCGCCGCGCTATTACTTTTTATATTTCTCAGCTTTTTTATTGAATAATTATGTAAATTAATGTAATTAAGAGGTGAGAGGGAATGAAATTACTTTCTTGTACCAAAATTAGGGTTACGGTTTGAGGGGTGTTTTCGTCCGTAGTTTTTTTCCTTTGTTCATTTGGAACAAAATATACTGGTGTTTTATTTTTTAACCCTCGTCGTTAAGAATTTATATAGACTAACTAACCTGGCCAACTTCGTATATCTTGACATTAACAGCTACAGACAGTTTGAATAGAAAAAATAAAGTATTGTTTTCCCCATTTTCCCTAGAATTACTTTATTAATAACGAACACAATATAAAAAATACAGAATTGGGTCCATCTATTCCATCCTGATGTGACGATCACGCGAAATAGGGATTTATTTTTGTATAAATGTAAAGTTATTTTGCTGTGATGTTATTTCAAAACTATGATATTTCCTAAGACATTCATTTAAATAGAATAATGTGAAGGTAAATTTTATTTCAAATAAAATATTTGTGATGAATAACGTATTTATAGTTAAGGATTATATTCATGTTTATAAAAACACTCGCAAATTATTTTAGACCAAATTTGGTTAGCAAAACTAGGTTATAGTGAGCGAAGTTTAAGCGAGCGAGCGAGGCTTTTTTTTCAGAACTTTTAAAGGGAACAATTCTTTTATATATGATTTTTGCAAAACTTTAACCGTTTACTCAGCGCACATAGTGAAAGCTCTCAATATGAGAAAATACCTCCATTTTGAAACATTCTTCATCTTTTCTCTGCTCCTCTTGGTCTTAGTATGATGATTGATGATAGCCTTTATCTATAAACAGGCTATCTAACACTAAAATATTTTCTTCATGACATTGGCAAGTTCAATTTTCATGGAATTAATTTTGCAGGAAGTTTCGGGGGCGATACATCTAGCTACTCGTAGTTAAATGAATTAGAGAATATCGTTTAATAAAAAACACTTAGTAAAACTCAAATTGATTCATCCTAAGATAATTATTATAGAAATATCCTAATTTCCATAATATCTATTTAATTATAGTAGGAAAGATTGACAAAGCAGATATACAATGCGAATATGGATGATGGTTGGTAAACCTAGGTTGACATTCTATGATTAAATCACTAGGCTGTTATCCGAATGTGGTGTGTGTGTGAATGTGTGTGGAGACTCTTAGTCTCCGAATCTGGCATGTTTGTATGAAAAGGGTGGCCTCCTCCACATCAAGTGGAGGAGGCAAGGCATGTCTGCCAGGTTGTGAGGTTTGGCACTCGATACGGTCTGCCTAAGCTCGGTCCGCCCAAACGATAGTAAGAGATGTACCCACCCGATGGTAAAAGATGACCGTTGCTTGTAGACTTATGTTATAGGTGTCACTTGCCTGTGACCTGGAGTATTGGTATAATGTGTGAGTCTACCGGCTCCATTACCGTTTGGACCTGCAGAGGAAATAGTCAAATACTGTTATTATGGCGGCAGAAATAGGTGTCGCAGAGAATCCCTATCCAGGCAATTTGCTGCAAAGCATTCTGCCCTGTTGCCCATTGTATTTTCAGACCAGCTTAGAAGAATTATAATTATACCTGTACCTGTTTTATTTGTTACATACTTGATTATTATATTTTTATTTATTTGTTCTAAGTATCGCTATAGTTAATTTTTTTTTGTACACGATGCCTTCCATTTTATTTTCACAGCTTCATTTTTTTTGGGTTGGCTGGAAGAAATTTCTTTAGTTAGATATAAGCTCGCCTTTTGTGCATTTTTAACTTCTCGTGTATTTTGTGTATTTTAGTTTTTTGTGTGCAATAAAGTGTTAAATAAATAAATATACTATCTGCCTCGCAACCAGGCAGCTAGTAAAAGATGAGCATTTAGGTCATTGCCAATAAGACCACTGATGGCAGAGCGCTGTGCAGCTTTTTGCGCGGGGAAGGATTAATTGCCTTGCCTACCGTCCACACCATAATGTCTCTGTTATGTTACGGTTGAGAGGGTAGGGTAGCTGGTAGTCGGGTAGGGTAGTCAGCGCAGTAAATTGCCCAGATAGGGATCTACCGCTATACCTATTCCTACCTCCTTGGGAAGGGTAGTCGAATGACTTGTATAATAGGTCTACCCTTCCGGCCACAGGACAGCGACTCACATGTAAAATCTATGGTGTATATAGGCCACGATTGTCTCTTGCCATTGGGATAGCCGTGTGCTAGATTTTTTTATGTACACTCTCCAACAAAAAAAGTCTGCCCAATAAAGTTATTACAGTTACAGGCTTAAGTAAGCCTGTCTATCAGTCAGGCAGATGGTCTATTGTAGAATACGTACAAGGGACTCCAATAAATACTCAGAATATTTAAGACGGCAATAAAATCTCTCAGGAAGATATCAAATTTACCAACTTTGGTAACAAATAGATTTCTCCTGTGATAGTAATATATTATAATGTATAAATATATAATGTGATAGTTTTCCCCGTGTTGGTCCGGGCTCCTTTCAAGAATAGACCATATGCCGTCCTGCCAGGCAGCTTGTAAAAGGCGATCATAGGCTTACCGTCACTAATACCGTGACATCTGACTAGGTGGTAGAGTTTCGCAGCGACTCACCCGGATTGGTACTACCGCCTTACCTCTTCCTGCCGCCAAAACGTCATGACGTGTTCCTGTTAGGAGGGTAATGTAGCCGGTAAACTTACTTTTGCTCGAGGCCTAACATCCCGGCCTCAGGTTGGCAACGCACCATTACCATCTTTGGTGTGAATTTCTTACCATCAGGAAATCAGTCTGCTTGTTTGCCTTGCAATTTCATCAAAAAAAGGAAGCAATATATTCATATAGCAGGATAAATGTCGGTATTTATATTTATATATGTAGAGTGACTATGTAATAAGTATTTTTCGTGTAATACTTTGATATATTATGCTAAGTATTTTTCATGTTATGTATATGTGTTGGTATGTATTTATTATGCAACCCAAAATTAGGTTTAAATGTGTTTGCAAATGTTTAGTTAATGTTTTTTTTCTTTGCATCCCATTTAATTACTTTTTTTAAATAAAGTTAGGTTGACTGGTAGAGAATGCCATGTAGCAATAAGTCCATCTTTGGACACTGTAGTGCATGAATTATAAATAAATAATAAATTTTTTGGAACCGGTAGTAATAGCCTCGGAGCCATACTGATATAAAGACGATACCTGTACCGTTATTACCCATACTAGACTTTGTACTGGTTCTATTGGGTTAAGGGCTATACCAGTACTGCTTAAATATTGCCAGTACCAAAAAATATGTGACGTAACATGTTTTATTCAATCGAATATGTGTTTGTTTTTCTAACATATACATCTGTCTAGTAGGAACTAGACAGATTAGATACCAATAGCTAAAAATCTTTATTAGATACAAGTACTTGATATGTATCAGGACGTTACCGGTATACGGAGTAAATATGCCTAATTTGGAAACGGTGTCCAGGTATCGAAATGGCAAGAACCGATAGGTACCGATAGAGAACCTGCAGTTTTGGTTCCAAGCCTTGGCATATTAGCACCAACTATGTGAGCGATGTGTATATTTAGAGGCTACTGAATTAATAGTTATTCCGCTGAGAGTTCTCCTGGCAAACATAACATGAGTTTACTAACAACAGAGAAGTTTTCTTAGAAATCAAGTTAAAAGCTAAATAAATAGGTATCGCTGGGACTGAAGTATAACAAGCTTCGAAGTTAAGAACACAGCTATCTCCTGTACTTTTAATATAAAAGTCTTATTAAAAGCTTAGATTCTACGATACCATAGTTTTCTCGGCAATTCCATTTCAAATGACGTCAAAAGTAAGAAAATGTTGAAAGATTTAAAACAAAATACTAAGGCTTTATATAAATTTTAAAGGTTTTATATAAATTTTAATTATAAATTTATAGAAATTTATCCCAAGCACAGGGCAAGTGCTAAAAAAATAAAAATACATTTACTAAGGCTTTATTCTAAACTACTATGCTTTTTTAATATGTTATGTGACATGGCTCTCCTGGTGGTAAGAGACAACCGTGGCTTATAGATACCATGATGTTATAGGTGTGTTGCTGTTCTGTGGTCCGTACGTTAGGCCTATTGTACAAGTATAGCGGCTACCTTACCCTCCAGGTTAAACATAACAGTCGTTATGACGGCAGAAATAGATAAGGCGGTAGATCCCGGAGAAGTTGCTGCACAGCGCTCTAACTCCAGTGGCCTTGTAATAACCTACATTTTATAGTACGCTCTCCTCTTACGAGCTGCCTTGCAGAAGGGCAGATAGTCTATTCCACCCAGCTATCCCGCACCAACACGGAAAGGTACTACGTGACTTGTAACTAATTTTAATTACCTAATTACGTCAGAAATTAACTCAACAAGTTTTTATTGCCAACATATTTTTGAAGGCAAACAAGCAGAAGGATTTCCTGATGGTAAGATATTCACGCCACCTAGAGACACCAAAGGTGGTAATGGTGCATTGCTAACCTGAAGCCAGGATGTTAGGTCTCAAGCAAAAAGTAAGTTTTCCGGCTACCTTACCCTCCAAACCGGAACACGTTAATGACAAGCACTGATGACATTGCGTCAGGAATAGGTAAGGCGGTGATTAAACATGTTATAGTGGAATATAATTTCTTGGAGAAAAACTTAAATAATAAATTGATTGTAACATAATTAAAGAAATATTTGCTGCAGAGGAACTTGTTACGCTGTTTCTTTCCCTGACTGGCTAGGATTGGTAATCGTGGTAATGAAGACAGGTTGCAAGCTTGGTTGCCGGGGAGTTTCTTTTGTCGTTTCTTTACTGACTGGCCAGGGTTGGACACGGTGGTAGTATAACTAGTGTATATAGGATAAAAATTAAATTTTGAATCTTAGAACAAATACAAATAAGAACACTGATTAAATATAAAAATGTTATGTTACATATAACCAATTCATTTGTTTACAAATTTATTAAATATTCGCACACCACAACAGAGAATATGTAGGTAGCCTTAAATAAATAGTATTTATTTCACTCCAAGAAATAGGTAAGTAGAGGTTCTTGAAACTTGTACAGAAATTTCTTATTAACGACTTATGATTTTTTTAAATATAATATTTAATTAATATGCACTACCGGTACAATTTCATTCACTTGATCCAGTACTAACATCATCTACTAAAACTCTAACATCTGTTCTGGCTGAAAAAAAATCTGATATCTGTCAAAACTGAAGGGGATCCCTGAATATCAGTGTTAATGCTTTAACAATATATACTGATTGTTTCTCTCATTAGCAACACATTACTGCACACTGCGTTTATAATATTCTTATAATATTAATGTGGTCTAGCGGTTCAGTTGTTGGACTTGACTGCCCGAGGTCCCGGGTTCGAATACCGGGTCGGGCAACAAAAAGAAAACTGGGTTTTTCTAATTTTCTAAAAAAAACGTTGCTCGGGACTGGATATGTGCCCGGTTGGCGATAGGTTTGCCACCTATCACATTGTGGGACTTAGTGTCTTCGGCTAGTCGTGGGTGCCTGGTTGTGCCTCTGCCTGCCGCTTCGTGGATATGGGCGTGAAAACACTTTAAATGTAAATGTCTTTCTTTATAATCGTCTTTCATAACTGGGACCAGTGTTTGCAGATCGCATGATAGATAACCCAAAAAAACAGCATCATTTTCATAAAGCAGTAAATTTTTTGGTCAACTGATATTTGGTTTCAAAGCACTACTTTTGCGTAGCTTCTAAACGTCGATGACATCCCTTCCAACATGTTCTAATTACGTACGCGATTGATATCGAGCAACACGCGTTTCATAAGTTTTCGCCTGCTAACCGCCAAATGCATTAAACCGCCACATTAACCTAAAAACTCACGGAGCGGTTTTTACCCGCGCCCTCGGCAGTTGCGGGTCCGCAGGTTCTGTAGAATGTAGATTCGCCCAGTTGGCGATAGGCTTGCCACCTATCACATTGTGGGACTTAGTATCTTCGGCTAGTCGTGGGTGCCCTGGTTGTGCCTCTGCCTACCTCTTCGGGGATATGGACGTGAAGATACTTATATGCAAAAAGTAAGGGCACATTTTACGACGCAAACGCAGCGCTCGCGATTGTTTGCGGTTCCCGCGGCATCGGTCGCTGCCCGTAGAATCGTACAATTTTGCGAGCGATTATTCCAACCGCGACGGCTGTGTGACTGCACAAACTTCCGGTCCCGTGAGTTTTGAAATAAAACCCCAGTTCGGCGACTGCCGCGGGCGCGGGTGAAAACCGCTCCGTGAGTTTTTAGGCTTAGTCCGCCCGCTAGTGAAAGTGTAGTAGGTAGGGAAAAAATAATCAAGTAAGTTAGCATGTTTTCCTTTTTTTTATGATAATGGAAGGCAAACAAGCAGACGGAGTTCCTGATGGTAATAAATTCACGCCGCCTAGAGACACCAAAGGAGGTAATGGTGTGTTGCCAACCTGAGACAGGGATGTTAGAACTCGAGCAAAAGTGTGTTTACCGGCTGCCTTACTTTCCGAACCGGAACACGTCAACGGCAAGCATTGGAACTTATTGTGGCAGGAATAGGTAAGTAAGGCGGTGGTAACAATCCGGATGACTCGCTGCGAAACTCTACCACCTAGTAAAGTTTGTATCCTGTAATCTATTGTTGTTATTTCCTTTTGACCTCGTTCTGCAGTCGACATTTTTATGCAAAACTTTTGAACCAGAGTGGAAATAATACGTATCTCCGCAAAAACCGGTGAAAAACAAATCGCATTAACCACCAGTATTGTATTTCTAAATAAAGGTTCTTCTAAATATGGACAGGGAGAAAACATTTTTAAAACAGCAACAGCAAGGAAATGTGAGTTTATTATAACATACAATAGAAGGCAGAAGCTGAAATATCTGTAACGGAATCGACAAGACTTATATTACGAGTATTTGATACAACTCGGATACAGAAACGCAAATGTTTCCGCTCGAGTTCCCATCCCGCAGTAATAAGAACCAGCGGTACGGTGTCAGTGGAGTGCGAAAATCACAATATTGAACAAATTCCCAGTGCGCTTCGTTGGTTTCAAGTAAGGATTCTCAACTGGCATATGTTACGAGTAATCTGTTGCTGTCATTTCACTCGCATCAATACTGTAACTGTTATCTTATTTGTGAGCCTGCAGGATGAATACTTAAATCATAATATTAATAAATGAAGCAAAAATTTTGGACCCCTTTTTACGAAAATTGCGCTGACGGAGGAGTATGAAATTTGGCACACTTATAGTTTATGTATAGGAGAAGTGCAGAACGCTAATATTTTTTAATGATCATGTTTGAAAGTGCAAAAGTGCACTAATTCAAAAATAAAACATTACACCTACTACCACGCATTTGACATACACAAACAAATATATTGATGATAACGATAAAAGATCACAGATGGCGCACAAACTATAATCATAAAGTTTGGAAACAAAGTAGTTTTGCTCTTGAGAAATGAACATGGCGTTCTTATCAACAAGATATTGAAATTTATTATGGCAGAATTTCGACCAACGGGCGACCACTAGTAAAATTCACTAGGTGGTAGAATTTCACAGCGACTCGCCCGGATTGGTACCACCGCCTTAACTATTCTTGCCGCCATAACGTCATGGCGTGTTCCGGTTTAGAGGGTAAGGTAGCCAGTAAACCTACTTTTGCTCGAGGCCTAACATCCCGGCCTCAGGTTGGCAACGCACCATTACCACCTTTGGTATCTCTAGGCGGCGTGAATTTCTTACCGTCAGGAAATCCGTCCGCTTGTTTGCCTTCCATTATCATACAAAAAAAAAAATTCAATGTTGGTTCGGATCCACTAAATAGAATAGACTGTAAGAGGTGAGCACTGTTAAAATATAGGTCAGCATTAACAAGGCCGCTGGTGGTAGAGTGCTCTGCAGTAACTTGCCTAGGTAGGGCTTCACCACCTTATCTATTTCTGACATCATACCTAATGACTATGTCATGTCCCGGCACGGAGGGTAGGGTACTCGGCAGATCTAAACAATAGGCCTAAATCCTACCCACAGCACAGCAACGCATCTATGGTGTCTATAGGCCACGCTTACCATCTTTAGAGCCATGTGCTCTATGACCTATAAAAAAGGTAATCTATCGAAATCGATTTTTGTACGAAGCCTGACTTACCTACTGTCCGCCATTTTGTTTTTTTTTTTCAAAATCACGTTCAATAATAATTCTTTCAAAAATGGATAGCTAACATCAATACTATCAAAAAATAAACTAAGACAATAACGCGTAAAGTGTCACAATTCGAAGATATGAGCTCCCAAAGTTGTAACTTAGTAAATCTGTCTGAACTCCGTAAAGTCGTTACCTTTAATAGTAAAACTTTAGTTGTTTTTATCTTCGGAATGTGACACTTAACGAGTTTTTTTCTAAGAATATTTTTTTTTGATACTAGCTATCCATCTTTGAAAGTAATATCAGTGAACGCAATTTTGAAAAAAAAATACCAAATTGCCGAACAGTAGATACGCCAAAATATTCATAGCCCTTTGTGGACCCAGTTATCAACAGCGTAAAATAAGAAGTAACTTCACGCCCTTTATCCCGTAGTAGAAACAGACAGAGGTACAACCAGATCACCAACGATTACACAAAAAAAATCTTTAGTGTTTATCAACCAAATTTTTCTTTCTGGATACACAGAAAAGTGAGATTGTTACCTATAACTTAACCAGGTTTTGTTAATTGAAGTGAAAGTTCATAGCTTAACATAACCTTAAATTCCCCGTGTTGGGTCGGGCTCCTTTGCAGAACAGACCATTTGCCTTCCTGTCAGACAGCTTGTAAAAGGCGAGCATAGGCTTATCGTCACTAACACCGTGACATCTGACTAGGTGGTAGAGCTTCGCAGCGACTCACTCGGAGTGGTACCACCGCCTTATCTATTCCAGCCGCCATAACGTCATGACGTGCTCCTGTTTGGAGGGTAAGGTAGCCGGTAAACTTATTTTTGCTCGAGGCCTAATATCCCGGCTTTAGGTTAGCAACGCACCTTTACCACCTTTGGTGTCTCTAGCCAGCGTTAATTTCTTACCATCAGCTTACCTTCTGCTTGTTCGCCTTTCAATATATGCCAACCAAAAAAAACGCATCAAAATCTGTCCATCCGCTGAAGAGATGCGAAGCCACTTACAAGCACACGCAGACGCGTGTGTATTACACGTAATGCATGTTTTCAATTTTATTATTATTTTTATTATTTTATTTAATCAATTTATTATTATTATTTTATAAAAAAATAACTTTGCCTGGGATTGGATATGTGCCTAGTTGACGATAGGCTTGCCACCTATCGCATTATGGGACTTAGTATCTTCGGTTAGTCGTGGGTGTTCTGGTTGTGCATTGCCTACCCTTTCAGGGATATGGGCATGAAGATAATTTTTTTAATTTATAAAAAAATATGTGACTAATTACCAATACTTGTTTATGAAATAACGAAGTAGCTAAGTAAATTTTTGTTTTACCTAAGTAGTCGATTAATCCCACAATGTGACAAGTGCCAAATCTATATCAGTGTTGCCAGTGCGGCAATAGTCTTATAGTACGGCAAATACGACTTCAAACTATACAATGTACGGCATACGGCCGATCGATAACTACCGTATACGAAAATACGGTAATTTAATCACATCAAATAAAAGAACATCTTATACAGGTTTTTTATAAAGCGGCTTCAGCATTATTGAGTTATCGAGATGTGTAGACTTTGTAAATCTGTCAGTAGCCAGATAGAGGTAATATAAGTTCTAAGAGTGCGTATATTGAAGTATATTTGACGTGTGTGTAGGTTATTTGTAGCATCATATTTTTATGGCCGCATATACATGTAGATTCCGAGAGCAAATTTAGCTTTGTTACTTTAATAAAATGTAAATAGAAAACCATTTTATATCTACTATCGACGGGAATTGACAGGCAGAGAATTATTACTACAATTATTTTCATTGAGTTTTCATAAAGGCGTGTTACTTTTATTAGCCGGATGAACAAAATAGAGAAACTGTTAAATAAATCGTAGATTCGCTGGAACATAAAAGTAGTGTTTTTTGTTAAGTTTTTTTTTGTATAATACGGCAATTTTCTCGCTTGTGTACGGTAACTCCAAATGTAGCCAACAGCAACATGGACTTAATATATTTAATACCGGACAGCGTAATTTTTATTAGTAATTTATAAAATATATTTTGAGTTGTCCGACCCGCAAATCGAACCCGATGATATGTTATTTAGTCAACGCCAACACCGGATCACTAGACCGCAGAAATAAACACCGTTATTACAGTCTAGCAAAGACTATATTATGTAATGTCTATATAAACCCTATAATACTTTAAGTTTATCAATCATCTATCGCTCGTTAACCGACCTCAATCATTTCATTTTCAATCTAAATTTGATAACTCTTTTTTCGAAATTGGTTCTGAACTGGTCCGATAATGCATACATTTTTGACCTATCTTGACATCCTTTTATCGTCAATAGAAAAACCACGGTCGGATCATGATAAAATTAATACGGACCCACCTCGGAATCCCGACCTAGCTTTCTTAAAAGGAAACATAATGTGAGTTGGCTGTTGGCCGAGAAATTGCGTAACAAGCATACAAAAAGAATAAAAAAAACATATCGTTGAACGAAGAAGAGGACGCTCTTTATTTAAAGTCAGTTAAATATTCAACTAAAATGTCAATAGTTAAGACGTATACGTGTAAAAAATAAAAGTTGTTTAGTGGCTAAGATTGCTTTTCAGTTATTAATGTTTAAGGCAACTTAGAACAATTAAATCGCCTCTATGGACTAGCGCGAGCGGTCCGGCTTCGGACTTGAGGTCCCTGGTTCGATCCCCAAGTCGGGCAACAAAATAGAAAATGTATATTTTCAATTTTCTATTAAAAAATAACGTTGCTTGGGATTGAATATGTGCCCGGTTTGCGATAGGCTTGCCACCTATCACATTGTGGAACTTATTGTCTTCGGCTAGTCTTGGGTGCCCTGGTTGTTTCTCCCTACCTCTTCGGGAATATGGGTGTGAAGATACTTTTTTTTCTTTAGAACAATTAACAAACATAAAAATCCTGCAGTTGAATTGAGAAACTCCTCTTTTTTGGAGTAGGTTAAAAAAGAATGATACAGGAGGCAAATTATGGTTAAGACATTTACTTTCCGAACACAGGCTATTGACATCATCGTATCTTCAAGCCTTGATGATGAATGAGTTTATTATACAGTGGTTATTAGTTTGGCGAGCTACTAATGTCTGTATCGCGGGAGAAACGCTGCGGTGTCATGATTACAAGTTATAACAAAAATCGTGTTTTGTGATGACGTCATAACTTTAATGACTCATGGAACACTTGACAGGGTTGTCCAAATCAGATATCTTCGCGGTCTGTACAAATGTACAGAAATCCTATGTAATACAACCTATATGTACTAAGATATGTTAATAATAAATAATAGTTTAAAAAACTAGCGAAATCCCTTTTATACCTAGCTGAACAAAAAAAAATTGGATGCTTGATAAGATATTTTATAAGTGTACTGTTCCTCAATTTATACCTTTAAACGAACGATTCCTTCAAATTCAGCAACACAATCTTCTGAATCTCGGAAACGGCTCTAACGATTTTTATGAAATTCAATATGCAGGGTACCTATGTCAGGGCCAATAAATCGATCTAGCTAGGTTTCATTTCCATAAAATGTTGGTTTGTCCGTGTTTTCAAGCAACTAAAAACTGTTTCACCATCACTAGAATACGAACGTAAATTTCTCAGCCATATTAGCTTAATCTGACACGCTTTCGTTGTTTTTGTAATTTATTTTTATTTAGTTATCCAGTTCATATTTTCTTATTATTAATGTAAAATAATAATAATTTAATCATTGGCATTTTTTTTTGCTTCAGATCGCAAAACAAAATAGTTGCCCGAGAGTGATGCCATATGGGACACAATCCTTTGCTGGCACAGGTGCTAGACCAACCGATCACATACAGATCGTATTAACTATCTGAA
>NJDC01004980.1:42741-65480 GCA_002245475.1 Calephelis virginiensis
ACTTAATATATTCAATACCGGACAGCGTAATTTTTGTTAGTAATTTATAAAATATATTTTGAGTTGTTAGACCCGAAAATCGAACCCGATACGTTATTTAGTCAACGGCAACACCGGATCACTAGACACAGAAATAAACACCATTATTACGGTCTAGCTAAGTAATGTAATGTAAATTGTAATGTCTATATAAACCCTATTATACTTTAGTTTATGTTTATCAATCATCTGTCGCTCGTTAACCGACCTCAATCATTTCATTTTCAATCTAAATATGATAACTCTTTTTTCGAAAGATAGCAATTGGTTCTGAACTGGTCCGATAATGCATACATTTTTGACCTATCTTGACATTCTTATCCTCAATAGAAAAACCATGATCGGATCATGATAAAATTAATATGGGCCCACCTCGGCATCCCGAACTAGCTTTCTTAAAAGGAAACATAAAGTGAGTTGGCTGTTGGCCGAGAAATTGCGTAACATACGAAAATAATAAAAAAAACATATCGTTAAACGAAGAAGAGGACGCTCTTTATTTGATGTGAATTAAATATTCAACTGACGTCAACAGTTTTTTTTAAATTCTATTTTAAAGAGCTTTGTCGCTGCGCGACTATGTCGCTCTAATACAGAGGTTCCCAAACTTATTTCATGTAACGCCCACTTTGAAAATCAGTTGTTTTGTAGTGCCCCCCCCCCTCGTTTTTTTCTTGTCAATAACCACAATAACATATTTGTTACGCCTAGTTTAAAAAAAGACATTTTTTTCAAGATTTATACCGCCCCCCTCTAGGCTTCCAGCGCCCACAAGGGGGCGTTATCGCCCACTTTGGGAAAGGCTGCTCTAATACGTCCTAAGATTTCGTCGGCTAAGATTGCTTTTCAGTTATTTATGTCTAAGACAACTTAGAACAATTAAATAGCCTCTGTGGACTTGAGGTCCCTGGTTCGATCCCCAAGTCGGGCAACAAAATAGAAAATGTATATTTTCAATTTTCTATTAAAAAATAACGTTGCTTGGGATTGGATATGTGCCCGGTTTGCGATAGGCTTGCCACCTATCACATTGTGGAACTTAATGTCTTTGGCTAGTCTTGCGTGCCCTGGTTGTTTCTCCCTACCTCTTCGGGAATATGGGTGTGAAGATACTTTTTTTTCTTTAGAATAATTAACAAACATAAAAATCCTGCAGTTGAATTGAGAAACTCCTCTTTTTTGGAGTAGGTTAAAAAAGAATGATATAGGAGGCAAATTATGGTTAAGACATTTACTTTCCGAACACAGGCTATTGACATCATCGTATCTTCAAACCTTGATGATGAATGAGTTTATTATACAGTGGTTATTAGTTGGGCGAGCTACTAATGTCTGTATCGCGGGAGAAACGCTGCGGTGTCATGATTACAAGTTATAACAAAAATCGTGTATCGTGATGACGTCATAACTTTAATGACTCAGGAACACTTGACAGGGTTGTCCAAATCAGATATCTTCGCGGTCTGTACAAATGTATAGAAATCCTATGTAATACAACCTATATGTACTAAGATATGTTAATAATAAATAAAAATTTAAAACACTGGCAAAGTCCCTTTTATACCTAGCTGAAAACAAAAAATTGGATTTTATATAAATTTTAAAGAAAGAAAAAATTTCGCCCCAGACAAGTTATAGAAAATTTATCCCAAGCACAGGGCAAGTGCTAAAATAAAAATACGTTGCGAAAAAATTGGATGCTTGATTAGATATTTTATAAGTGTACTGTTCCTCATTTTATACCTTTAAATGAACGATTCCTTCAAATTCAGCAACACGATCTTCGGAATCTCGGAAACGGCTCTAACGATTTTTATGAAATTCAATATGCAGGGTATGTCAGGGCCAATAAATCGATCTAGCTAGGTTTCATTTCTATAAAATGTTGGTTTGTCCGTGTTTTCAAGCAACTAAAAACTGTTTAACCATCACTAGAATACGAACGTAAATTTCTTAGCCATATTAGCTCAATCTGACACGCTTTCGTTGTTTTTGTAATTTATTTTTATTTAGTTATCCGATTCATATTTTCTTATTATTAATGTAAAATAATAATAATTTAATCATTGGCATTTTTTTGGCATCGCAAAACAAAATAGTTGCCCGAGAGTGATGCCATATGGGACACAATCCTTTGCTGGCACAGGTGCTAGACCAACCGATCACATACAGATCGTATTAACTATCTGAAGCAAAAAGTGTCAGCGTATACCGGATTCGCCTTCATAAAGAAAGTGTTAGTACATAGCAGCTATTTGATGTACACTTTTCCTTTTTGGGTTGGCCACTGATAAACATAATCATCCCCTTAAACTGTTTATGTTAAAGTGGCCAAAGAAATTGGCTATAAAAAGGATTACGATTTTTGAGTGTTGAAAATCCTATTAATATTATAAATGCGAAAGTTTGTAAGTATGTATGTATGGATGTTTGTTACTCTTTCACGCTCGAATGGCTGAACGGATTTGTCTGAAATTTGGAAGACAAATAGATTGTGACCTGGATTAACATATAGGCTATTTTTAATCCCGATCGCACACCGGGTTTCTGTGAAAACGCGGGCGAAGCCGCAGGTAGCAGCTAGTTATTTTATATTTTTTAATTTAACTAAATTTAAACATGATTTCGTTAGTTTTATTCATTTTTGCTTTTTTAGTAGTTGTCGTTGATGTTATGGTTTCAACAACATAAATACGCAGAACTAATTAAACTTAAGATGCCGGAATAAATATACTAAACACATAAATACCTACTGAAGTCCTGGAAAATGCCTGACCCGTCGGGAATCGAACCTTCGCGTTATGGTTGGTCGGTGGAGTTAGGTATGTACGACTCGACCATGATGCGGTCAGATATTGTTTTTATTATTTTTTTTATTTTTATGATATTAGAAAACAAACAAGCAGACTGAATTCCTGATGGTAAGAAACTCACGCCGCCTAGAGACACCAAAGGTGGTAATGGTGCGTTATCAACCTAAGGTCGGGATGTTAGGTCTCGAGCAAAGTAGGAAAGTTTTTCGGCTTATCCTTCGAACCGATATCAAAACTTTTTATAAACTTCGTTGATTCTGATCTTTTTAATGGTATTAATCAAGAAGACAAATTTAATTATTGTAAAAGTACTCTACAATGTGTGAAATTCGAAGTGACATCTTCCTGTCGGCAGCCAGCCAGAGCTACATCATATATCCCATTGGCTCACGTATCTACTCCATTATTTTGTCGTGAGTTTATATTCAATGAAATGAAATAATATGAACGGCATTTTTTTTTAATAAACACACTTTTTTGTAGTAAACACTTGTACTTATCCACTATACACTTTATTGAATAATTTTCGTCTCTTCCGTCTTCGTCCGGTTCGCCTCTGTGGTCTAGCGGTTCAGTTGTTGGATTCGACTGCATGAGGTCCCGGGTTCGAATCCCGGGTCGGGCAACAAAAAGAAAATTGGATTTTTCCAATTTTCAAATAAAAAAAAATGTTGCTCGGGATAGGATATGTGCCCGGTTGGCGATAGGCTTGCCACCTATCATATTGTGGGACTTAGTATCTTCGGCTAGTCGTGGGTGGCCTGGTTGTGCCTCTGCCTACCTCTTCGGGGATATGGGCGTGAAGATACTTTACTTTACTTCGTTACTCTATAGCCAACCGGTTTCACTTATTACAACATCGTCAAGGCTTTGAAACTAAAGATAAAAATACTGTTTTAGTTTAACGTGTATAGTGTATAAAAGTGTATAGTGGATAAGTACAAGTGTTAACAACAAAAAGTATGTATACAATGGAATTCCATCAAGTGCCAACGATAACAAGTATAGATTCTAAAATTAAACACATTCGATGATAATCGCATTTATTTGGTAAAGGATTAATACCTATTATCTGTATGAAAACGCATTCGCAAATAACGAATTATGATATAGTGCTATTAATAACCATCAAAAGTACTACAGTGAAGTAATTTCACTATTAGTACATACATACATACATATCTTCACGCCAAGTCCCTTACGGGGTAGGCAGAGAGTATCGAGTGCCAGACCTATCATTATTAGTTTCACTAGTAATTTCAAATAGCTATTATATGTTTTTTTTATGATATTGGAAGGCAAACAAGCAGACGGATTTCCTGATGTTAAGAAATTTACGCCGCCTAGAAACACCAAAAATGGTAATGCAGCGTTGCCAACCTGAGGCCAGGATGTTAGGCCTCGAGCAAAAGTAAGTTTACCGGCTACCTTACCCTCAAAACCGGAAAACGTCATGACGTTATGGCGGCAGGAATAGGTAAGGCGGTGATACCTAGTCAGATGTCACTGGATGTCAGATGTTTTTGCTGACTTTTTTTTAGAAATTGTAAAGGGGAACTTGTTGTCACAGATATTTTTGCGTTGCTCAGTCCTCGGTTCTTAAAATGTGTGTGAAGTTTCTATCCAATAAGACCTTTGAAAGTAGGTGATAAAAACGTTCTGAGAGTCCGTCACTAAGATACGTGGATACTAATGAAGTTAAAGCATCTTCATGCCCATATCTCCGAAGGGTTTGGCAGAGGCACAACCAGGGCACCCACGACTAGTCGAAGACACAAAGTCCCACAATATGATAGGTGGCAAGCCTATCGCCAACTGGACACATTTCCAATCCCGAGCAACATTTTTTTACTAGAAAATTGGAAAAACCCAATTTTCGTTTTTGTTGCCCGACCCGGGATTCGAACCCGTCAGGCACAACCAGGGCAACCACGAGGAGCCGAAGACAATAAGTCCCACAATCTGATAGGTGGCAAGCCTCTCGCCAACCGGGCACATATCCAATCCCGAGCAATTTTTTTTTAATTAGAAAATTGGAAAAACCAAATTTTCGCTACCCAACCCGGGATTCGAACCCGTCAGGCACAACCAAGGCACCCACGAGTAGCCGAAGACAATAAGTCCCACAATCTGATAGGTAGTAAGCCTCTCGCCAACCGGGCACATATCCTATCCCGAGCAATATTTTTTTTTTATTAGAAAATTTGAAAAACCAAATTTTCGTGTCCCGACCCGGGATGGGGGGGACCTCATGTAGTCAAGTCCAACAACTTAACCGCTAGACCATAGGGGCGAGGTAATCTAAGCTTTTTAATAATGATAAAACTCGAAAATTTTCTTACGTTTCTTTACATGGTATGCGCATATGTTTGCTTACTGGTCCCGTAATGCAAAAAAAAATGCACTCCGGGAGTGCCGGCAATAGTGAAAACTTGAATATTAACGTTGTGCATTTTTGATATTTTGGGAATGGTTAGGGAATAATTTTGCACGAATTGCTTTAATTATATGTATGAAAGTACTATCATTTATGCACAAATATTATTATTATATCAATAACCTGCGTTTGGCTTGACAAAAACTCGCTAAAGTAAGACCACGTGACGTCGTCATATTATCTGTATAACGAACATTGCCCATCTACACATAGAGCTTATTTCCAAGATGAAACAAGTAGAGCAATGTCTGTTAATACTATACGTATCTGCTATCATGTTGTCTTTTGTAATGGCAGGCATATATTATCCATTGCGAATCCTATACTCTTCAGAAATATTTAATCAATACAAAAACAGCAATTAATCTACGTTATCTCTGCGCCGTCTTACGAGCTGACGATCTGACGCGAGTTTAGAAGTTTTTAGTTTTTACGTATTCCAAAAAAAGAAAGAAAAATAGCATTAGCATTATTTTGCACGAATTGCTTTAATTATCAGTATGAAAGTACTATCATTTATGTAATGATATTCATTGATTGCGCTATCGTACATAAACATGACAACATGAACATTCGCACAAGCGCCCTGCGTCGTCTTATTCACGCAATGCCCTGCACCGTCTTACGAATTTTCCATCAGGTCACGTGTCCTGTACGAGTTTAGAAGTTTTATCATCATCATCATCATTATCAGCTGGAGGACGTCCACTGCTGGACATAGGCTTCCCCCAAAGAGCGCCACAAGTCACGGTCAACAGCTGCTTGTATCCAGCGGCTCCATTCGACTTTGACCAGATCGTCAGTCCACCGGGTGGGAGGTCGTCCAACACTACGTCCTCTGGTGCAGGGCCACCACTTCAGAGCCTTTCTTCCCCAACGGTTGTCGGTTCTGCGAGCCTGCCCATTGCCACTTCAGCTTGCTAACTTTCTGGACTATGTCGGTTACTCTCGTTCTCTTGCGGATGACCAAATTATGGATCACATCTCGCAGAGAAACACCGAGTGCAGCTCTCTCTATAGCACGTTGAGTGACTCTGTGCTTATTTAAGTGCGCAACGCCGCAAAAGAAGTTTTCGCTTCAAAAATCTGTCGTTTTCAGACCCTACTTGCGTATGTTTGATAAGGAAGGTATCAAATCTAAATCTTTCATGGCAAGTGGTCACGGGCACGTTCCTGGGTAAAGCATTTATTTCGGAGTATTACCTCGGAAAGGCTAAACCAATATGTATTTGACAGTTAGACCCATAATTGAATTTAACCCAGAAACGTGGAAGTGGCCCTCAATAAAGGGATTAATGCTTACATTTCCGCTTACCTATAGGCAAGTAATTTCCAATACAAACTAGTAACATATAACAATATGTCATAATTTATAGCTTGTTTAACTTCAGGCTTCTTCGCTTATCTTATATCAAATTACCAATAACTCTGAGTAAGGTCAGCATAATCGATAGGATACTATGAATTCAATAAGACGAGTACAAAATATCGGTTTTAATAACGTTCTAAAAAAATCTTTAAACATCTTTACTAGGTGGTAGAGTTTCGCAGCTACTAACCCGGATTGGTACCACCGCCTTACTTATTCCTGCTGCCATAACATCATGACGTGTTCCGGTTCGGAGGATAAGGTAGCCGGTAAACTTACTTTTGCTCGAGGCCTAACATCCGGACCTCAAGTTGGCAACGCACCATTAATACCTTTGGTGTCTCTAGGCGACGTGAATTTCTTACTATTAGAAAATCCGTCTGCTTGTTTGCCTTTCAAAATCACAAAAAAAATCAGTGAAAGTGCACAAATGAAATAATCTTGAAAAATTAGTGTATCGTCTATTTCCTCACAGCCGTCAAAACTCACTAGATGAGCTTGAGTAACGAAGCCACCGCTTTACTCAAGACCCTGACCTGACATGACTTTGTACATAGTGACTAAAGACTGTATAATAATTAATAATAACTAACTTGACGTTGGCAAAGTACGTGGTGAAAAATATCGAAAGCCATATTTATAAAAAAAGAAGAAGATTCTACAAGAAGTTTCTGCCTTGATCAAGCGCGTTTTAGTTTATGACAATTACATTAAAGTCACAAAAATATTCATTTTTGCTTATATCAATTATGCAATATTTTGACAAAAAAGTTCATATAATGTAGTTGTAGTAATAAATCTTGTGTCATGTAGAAACCGGTCATAAAAACTTTGTTTTTAATCGTTTTTATTTTTATTCGTTAAGTTCCTTTATATGGAAACGTTTTGATTTCAATATCTCGAATTAAAATTTAAAATTGTACATGAATTTTATACGCCATTTTAACAAGCAGTGTTTCCCCGTGTTAGTCCGGGCTTCTTTGTAGAATATACCAACTGCCTTTGTGCCAGGCAGCTCGTAAAAGGCGAGCATGGGCTTACCGTCACTAATACCGTGACTTCCTACTTAGTGGTAGAGTTTCGCAGCAACTCGCCGGGGTTGGTAACATCGCCTTGCCTATTCCTGCCATCGTAACGTCAGTGCTTGCTGTTGACGTGTTCCCGTCCGGAGAGTAAGGTAGCCAGTAAACTTACCTTTGCTCGAGGACAAAAATCTTGGTCTAAAGTTGGCAACGCGCCATTACCACCTTTGGTGTCTCTAGGCGGCTTGAATTTCTTACCATCAGGAAATCCGTCTGCTTGTTTGCCTTCGAATATCATAAAAAAAGCATATAATTTATACAGATTCAATTTGTGTGACTTGTCCAGGAATATTTATTTATTTTTAATTTAAAACATTTAAAAAAATATATATTAAAAAATATTTTGCAGACTGTACCACATTGATTATTATCGTTACCATGGTAATATCTCAACCATTTTGCGGTTTCTGCTTGAAAGACATCTTAGTGGTATCTGATTAATTAATTAAAAAATTACATGCTATCATTAATATTTCTTTATGATAAGGAGAACAAATAGACGAATTTCCTGATGGTAAAAAGTTCATGCTGTTTAGAGATACCAAAGGCGGTAATGGTGCGTGCGGTAATCCTGAGGCCGGAATGTTAGGCCTAGAGTAAAATTAAGTATACCCGCTACGCTACCTCCCGAGCCTGAACATGTCAACAGCAGGCATTGACGCTATGGCGGCAGGAATAGCTAATTCGATGGTAGCAATTCGGACGAGTAGCTGCGAAACTCTACCATCTAGTAGGATGTCACGGTGTTAGAGACGGTAAACCTATGCTCGCTTTTTACGAGCTGCCAAGCAGAAAGGAAGATGGTCTATTCTGCAGAGGAGCCCAAACAAACATGGGGGAAAACTGACAGATGTTTCTAGACAAATTACAGTCCTTCGACTATTGCAGTTGCTACCGAACAGTTACTGTATGATAATCTGTAAAATACTTGAATAAAGATATTTGTATTCGTATTTGAAAATTATTGGGGTAATAAGGTAATTTCGTAATTTGTCCAGTTTGTCCCTATGTTTGTTTGCCCCTGCCGAAAAACGAGTTCAACTTTTTTACCCCTAATTCGTATGTATAACGACACAAAGAAAAGTGACCTATATGAAACCTCTTAAGATAATTCGAAGAATCTACAAAGATAAGTCACTGATATGTTTTTAATTTGACCGTCTCGTTGTACGAGTGGCTAGCGTACGCGCCTAGCTACACTGACCAACTGCGAGGCTCGGGTTCGATTCCCGACGGGGCCAAGCATTTGTGTGATGAACATTTAGATGTCTGCACTTCCGGGTCTGGGTGCTTAATAAATTAATTCTGGTATGTATTTAAATATTTGCATATATTAGAATAGTTGACTAACACCCATAACACAAGCATATAAGTGGCTTTCTTTGGGGTTAGATTGAATTTGAGTAACTTGTCTAGAGATATTTATTTATTTATCATAACACGTACAACACTATAACACTATTTGATGCAGATAACTAGTTTAAAATGTCGTTGTACTAATCTTCATAGATTTAAAAATCAATTGCTGTCCGTTAGTCTCGCTAAAACTTGAGAATAGCTTTTCTTTGGTTTTCAATAATTTGTGGGAGTCCAGAGAAGGTTTGAAAGATAAGAAAGAAGGAAAAACTGCGAGGAAACCAGAAAAATAATTTTATGTTTTCACATATAGACAAATGGAGTGTTCGCCGGGATAGCTAGGTGACAGCTGACTAGGTGGTAGAGTTTTGCAGCGACTCACCCGGATTGGTACCACCGCCTTACCTATTCCTGCCGCCATAACGTCATGACGTGTTCCGGTTTGAAAGGTAAGGTAGCCGGTAAACTTACTTTTGCTCGAGGCCGAACATCCCGGCCTCAGCTTGGCAACGAACCATTAGCACTTTTGGTGTCTCTAGGCGTCGTAAATTTCTAACCATCAGGAAATCCGTCTGCTTGTTTGCCTTCCAATAACATAAAAAAACATGGTCTCCTCGCATCTCTTTTCAAGTTTTCATCTATCATTGTTTCCACATGACATAACCAGTGGAAAGAGCAGTAATCCTCAAAGGTACTGTTACCAAGAATATTCGTATCAAGGACGACTGTTTTGCGAGCAATTTGAGCTAGATTATTATTTGTAGGCGGGCTGGGACTTATTTCTGGAAATTTATGCTTTTTGCTTCATATCTGTTTGGTATCATTGTCTTACCTATACTTGCCGTTACTGAATATCTATCCGATAAGAGTGCTTGGAATTAATTGATCCTCATACCAATCTCTTCTTCTTTCTTTCTTTAGGTAGTAGTAGTTAGGTAGCCTTCACGTTAGTATTTTGCCATTAGTCAAGTAGAAATTTGCATCAAATTTTAATTCAATTATAATTAGTCATCAGTCATAAGTCGTCAGTAAGTCATGTCTGGGTCTTCTACCAATCTCTTACTAGTAAGGATGTGTGATGTAATACTAATAAATATGTATCGAGTAAGGAAAAAAAGATAAGTCCGCTGAGTTTTCAGGAGTTGCCAGGTGAGTCGCTGCGAAACTCTACCACCTAGTCAGATGTAACGGTGTTAGTGACGGTAAGCCTATTCTCGCCTTTTACGAGCTGCCTGGTAGGAAGGCAGATGGTCTATTTTGCAAAAGAGCCCGGACCAACATGGGGAAAACTCCATTCCCCGATCGATGATTCTACGAAGGTTGAAAAATAGCTGGGGAAATATCCAAGGGTGGTGTCAAGAGTCTCCAAAACGTGTGTGTTTGTATATAAAAGTGAAAAATAAAAAAGTGTAATGAATGTGGAGGGAGCCAGACAGATCTGCCAGGATCCTGAGATTTGGCACTCGATACTCTATGCCGACCCCGTAAGGGACTTGGCGTGAAGATATGTATGTATGTATACATATCCAACTTTTAGCTCTCTCCAACAAAGAAACTAACAATTATTAAGGTTTCCCAAATGTTTTGCTTAGTTTGAAATGGATAGGGTTGCTAATAATATTTATGTAGTTTTTTGTAGGTCAAGGTTGTCTCTTACCATCAAGAGAATCGTGTACTTGTTCGTTGTCTTCTCACACTAAAATCTAAGTAAGAAAGAAAAAAGAAAACATTTATTTATTTATTTTCCGCCTCGTTGGTCGAGTGGCTAGCGTACACGCCTAACTACATCGACCAACCTCTAGGCTTGAATTCGATTCCCGACGGGGGCAGGCATTTTTGTGATGAACATTTGGATGTCTGAATTTCCGGGTCTGGGTGTTTATTAAATATATTCTGGTATCTATGTAAGTATTTCTATGTATTAGAATAGTTCAATAGTTCAACACACCTAACACAAGCACATAGTTTGTTTACTTTGGGGTTAGGTTCAATGTGGGACTTGTCCAGGGATATTTATTTATTAATACACACACATTCACTACACACATAACAATAAAAAATATAGATCAAAATACTATTCAAAAAACATATCAACCAATTTCAAACATTGTATAATAATACGAAATAAAAATAAACAGAAATAAGAATAAACGCAGTGTGCAGCGCTGTGTTGCTAAAACTCTCAGTAGATTAAAATTAAAGATTTAAATTAATTATAGCATTTTGCTTTAACAGTGATTTTCAGGTACCCCTTTTTATTTATTATTATATATACTACTGTTTGTTTATTTCGTTTGAACATTTCTTTAGTCATAAAATAGTAACGTGAAATATTGACAACCCTACCCATTTCAGATTTAGCAAAACATTTGGTAAACTTTAATAATTGTTAGTTTATTTGTTAGAGAGAGCGATCGTCCTCGAAGGTACTTTTACGGAGAATATTTGTATGAAGGATTGTTTTGGGAGCGTGTCTAGAGTAATGTGGGGGTAGTTTGTTATTTGTTGGCGGGCTGGGACTTATTTGTGGAAAACTTTTTGTTTACCTACATTCTTTTACCAATATTAACGTTACCTATTCATACTGATACTCATTTCTGATATTGCCAAAGTGCTTCAGTTTGTGGATCAGGGTAATATGTGAGAGGAGAAGCACTTTATGTCAAACAAATTGAACCTAGTAAGGTTAGGTTTAGCGGTCCATTTGACTTCTCGAGGTCCTGGGTTCGATCCCCGAGTTGGGCAATAAAGGAATATTAGAAAAATGTGTATTTTCGCATATAAAAAAGTGTAAATATACATTTTCTAATTTTTTTGCATAACCCGGGGATCGAACCTGGTACCTCAAAAAGTCGATTCTGTTGCCGAAGCACTAGATCAAAAAGGGAATTATCACATTATCACAAAAATATAATTTGCTTATTTAGGTCCAATTTGTATGTAATGGTCCAGGGATATTTGTTTATGTTATCAGTTTTATGATAAAATATACCGTACATTCATATTTTCAATACGCGTTTTTGCCCGTTTGTATGTAGAAATAAATAGAATATTGTATATCACATTACCGTGGCCTTTGTCACCGTTATGCAAAAGCTACCTATGATATTAAAAAAAAGACGGATTTGCACTCAGTGAGTGCCGGCTGAAGTGAAAACTTGAATATTGACGTTGTGCATTTTTGATATGTTGGAATGGTTACGGAATAATTTTGCACGAATTGCTTTAATTATATGTATGAAAGTACTATCATTTATGCACGAATATTATTTTCATATCAATAACCTGCGTTTCGCTTGACAAAAACTCCCTAAAGTAAGACCACGTGACGGCTAGGAGCGTCGTCATATTATCTGTGTAACGTACATTGCTCGTCTACACATAAAGCTTATTTTCAAGATAAAACAAGTAGAGCAATGTCTGTTAATATTATACGTATCTGCTATCATGTTGTCTTTTGTAATGGTAGGTATATTGCGGCGTATTATCCATTGCGAATCCTATACTCTTTGGAAATATTTAATCAATACAAAAATAACAATTAATCTACATTATCTCTGTGCCGTCTTACGATCTGACGATCCGTCGCGAGTTTAGAAGTTTTTAGTTTATACCTATTCCAAAAAAGTGCGCAACGCCGCTAAATAAGTTTTCTTTTACTTCAATTAAATAAAAAATAAAAAAAACCGCTTTCCCCGTGTTGGTCCGGGCTCCTTTGCAGAATAGACCATCTGCCTTCCTTGCCAGGCAGTTTATAAAAGGCGAGCATAGGTTTATCATCACTAATACCATGATATCTGACTAGGTGGTAGAGTTTCGCAGCGACTCGCCCGGATTGGTACCACCGCCTTACCTATTCCTGCCGCCATAACGTCATGACGTGTTCCGGTTCGGAGGGTAAGGTAGCCGGTAAACTTGCTTTTTTGCTCGAGGGCTTCAGGTTGGCAACGCACCATTACCACCTTTGGTGTCTCTAGGCGGCGTGAATTTCTTAACATCAGGAAATCCGTCTGCTTGTTTGCCTTCCAATATCATAAAAAAAAAGAGTTTACAGGCAAAAGAAAAGATTAGAAAGAAATTTAATAAAAACTTCTGGAACTTAATGGCAACCTATTGACCGATTCATATGAGATACAAATAGTTTCCGTAGCTTTTACCGGGCAGTTACCGGCTCAGTCAAAGCAATACTCTTCTTTTAGGAATGAAACTTCTTTGTCGACGTATGAGAGAAATTTGCTGTCACATTTCTCTGTTGCGTTCATTGATCTCTAGTTACGCCCCAAAAAATCACTTCATGTTACCGGCAAATTTCATACTGCGTTCTCCGTTATTTTTGCTTTCGCCGGTATGCTACGTCATAATGGAAAGCCGCCTCAACTAGCTTGAAGATCTCGCGAACTAGGTCCAAACATCTACGAGTATCACATTTTTTTTAAACTGAAACTTGTTTTCTGTTACGCTTCACGAAAAATTATGACATTAAGAAGATTCAATTCTTACGTGTGTATTATTACACACTCGTACATATTTTTTAATTGAAAGTGAAACTGATGTGTCGTCAACCTGAGGTTGGGATATAAAGCAATGCTTTCTTCAGTCGTTGACGAAAGAATACGGGACACACTACCCTCTTAAAAAAGGTCAGACTTTATCTACCTTCACTTATTTTTTGTATTACCTGTAACGCTTTATTGATTTTAATAAAACATAACTTTTCAAACGTATCCATTTTAAGCTAACTAAACAAACTAAATAATTAAATTGTATCTACTACTAATTATATCAATACAAAAAAAAAGTAACAGGTGGATATGTCTATCTTTAAAGAATAACCCACAATTACCGTTTTTGCGTTTACTTGAATGAAGGGTTACTTTAGAACATATTTTTAACAATACAGTATTAACCCTTAATCAAATAAATCTGTTAGATACGTTGTGCGTGTAATTGAGATCAAATTGCCTTTTACACTATCAGAAAAAAAATAACAACTAATGAGTTATCAAAAAGCTAAAATCTCCGGGCGCAAAATTAAATATCTTTGAAGCGTATCAAAGACATGCGCGCTTACTGCATTCCCCTCTTCCCCCGGACATACTCACAAACTTTCGCATTAATTATAATATTAGTAGGTATTCTTGAATAACCGAAGCGAAGCGAGGGCGGGCAGCTAGTTCTAAATATAATATATATTACTTCTACGAATGTTGTTGTACGCTAGCCTAACAGGCAGTTAGGCTAGCGTAGTTCTAGCTAGCAGTTCACTTGTCATTCGATACTCTCTGCCTAATCAGACTGGGGACTGAGTGTAAAGATATGTATGTATGTGCAAGTGCAATATCTTCAACGTACAGAATTCACTCTTCAAAAAAATTATATGTATTATGACATTTATTGTAATTATGATGATATTATTACAAGTATTAAAGATAAAGATTATTGCCAAAAATAAAGCTATTAAGAAATTGTTTTTATATCATCCCTTATTCATCCACTCAACTACATAATTCCAATAATAAGGTTATGAAATATTTATATGGTCTCTTGGAATGCTCGGTATTCACGCACGATGTTCACGGATATCACTAATGAATATTTACACCTGGCACCTCTTTGAATATTACTGTCAGCTTTTATATTGCTTCGGTACAAATGTAATGTTACTAGCGACCCACCCTAGCTTCGCACGGGTATATAAACCTTAAAAAGGGTAAACCTTCCCCTTTAACTTTATCTATTAAAAAAAACGGCGGGTTGCACTCCGGAAGTGACGGCAGAGTTGAAAACTTGAATATTAACGTTGTGCATTTTAAATATTTTAGAATAGTTAGGGAATAATTTTGCACGAATTGCTTTATCAGTATGAAAGTACTATCATGTTTGTGGTAGAATACAATATTAATTTATTGCGCTATCAGACACAAACATGACAACACGAACATTCTCGAAAGCGCCCTGCTCCGTCTTACGAATTTTCGATCGTCACGTGTCCTGACGCGAGTTTAGAAATTTTTACCCATTCCAAAAAGAGTGCGCAACGCCGCTAAAGAAGTTTTCACTTCGAAAAATGGCATCAAAATCCGTTGCATAATTTTAAAGATTTAAGCATACAAAGGGACATAAGGACAGTGGAAGCGACATTGTTTTATACTGTGTAGTGATATACTTACAAATACCACTAATATTTTCCGAATGCTTTTTATTTTACCTTTTTCGTCATACTTAAGCTAACTTTTACTTGTTTGTAAAATACAAGCCTTAGTACTCTACTTTATAACGCTGTTTTAATAGTTTTTTTCTCTCACTTATACCGTGACTTTTACTAGATTGCAGAGTTTTGCTCACATTGATAGTTTTTTTATGATATTGGAAGGCAAACAAGCAGACGGATTTAATGATGGCAAGAAATTCACGCCGCCTAGAGACAACAAAGTTGGTAATGGTGCATTGCCAACCTTAGACCGGGATGTTAGGCCTCCAGCAAAAATAAGTTTACCGTTTTACAAATTATATTTAAGTTTACAAATTATATTAGTTACAGTATCTATGTTCTAACTTTTAATGCTTATACTCGTATATAACGTGCAGCTTACGTATTTTCTTAAATTTTTGGGAATGTGGTTTTCATTTTTACTTTAAAGTAGCTATAATTTGTTGACCTCGAGTAGAACTATACATAATTTTATAATTTAGTACATAATTTGGAAGTTACGAGGGGCCTTCAATAATTACTTAGCCTCATCCCCCCATGGCGTTGTTGTTACAAAAGAGTTTTACTATCGTGCAGTAAATACTTTTTGAAGTCTATCAAGTAGTTTTCAGTCTTTTCCCTTCATTTGTTTTGTTTCGACAGCCTTTGGAAGCGAGTGTGTCGGTCCGTTTTGCAAAAATGGAAAAAGAACAATATCGTTCGGTGATTAGATTCTTGTTTTTGGAAGGGAAAACGCGCAGCGAAATCAAAGAGCGCTTGGATGCTGTGTACGTTGACTCTTCTCCTTCGATGGCGACCGTCAAAAATTGGTTCAACCACCACGCCCAGGTGCACCGAAAACGGCTACTACAGAAGAAAACGTAAAAAAATCCACGATCTCGTGTTGGCAGACCGGCGACTGAAGATTCACGAGATAGCTGAGACTGTAGGCATCGCAGATGGGACAGTGCATCATATTCTGCACGAAGAATTGGGTATGAAAATGTTGTCGGCGCGATGGGTGCCGCGTTTGCTCACACCAGACAACAACACCGGCTCGCACCTCCGCCGTTGTCATGGTCAAATTGATCGAATTGCGCTACGAATTGCTGCCTCATCCACCTTATTCCAGACTTGGCTCCATGCGACTTTTTCTTATTCCCAAATCTGAAAAAGTCACTCGCCGGCAAAAGATTTGGGTCGGGAACTCGGAAAGATTGGGACCTCGGGAAATCGTATTTTTTTGACGGGTTAAAAAGTTGGAGCATCGCTGGTCCAAGTGTATTGAATTGAAAGGAGACTATGTTGAAAAATAAATCTTTACTTTCTCAAAATTTTCTTTATTTTTTCTTAGGCTAAAAATTTATTGAATGGCCCTCGTATATACTCTATTGTTTTTTGTCAATAACAATTTTTGGCAGTGTGTTATTAATTTTTAGTCGTATTTGTCTAGTTAAAATAAAACACAAAAATATAACTGTAAGTTACATTAGACGGCTCTATAAATACAAGGTAACCTATATCTAGATGACCTAAATCCAGAGCATATTTGTAAGCCTCCAGTAATAATAGTCTTCTTGGCTGGCTTTTACGGAAAATCAATTTTATTTGTATAGAACTATTTTAAAATATGAACAACTAGCTGTTACCTGTGTCGTTGCCCGCGTGGTCCTATAAGAATATTGTTTCAGGATAGAAACTATTCTATGTGTTAATCCAAGTCAACCTGTATATTTGTGCCAAATTTTATTAAAATCGGTTCACCAGTTTTGGTGTGATCGAGTTGTTACTCGTTTGTTTGTTTGTTAACAAACAAACGAAAACGAAAAGTATTTTCACGCCCATATGAAATACTTTTCTTTTAGCAGATACAAGATGATCTCTACCGCAAAATACGTCATGTCGGCATTTGGTGAAGTTCATTTATTGGAATTAATAAGATGTACATTTCATGCTTTTTATAAATTACCAGCAAGTAAACAGCTAGTAAGTATATCATAACACTAGCAGCTGTTCTGGTGAATTTCGTTCCACCTGTTTAGTTTTGTGTAGAAAAAATATTACCTGTTACTGGTTCTAAGCTACCTTCTCGTCCAATTTTAGCCAAATAGGTTCAGTCGTTCTTGACTGACAGATATTGTAACTAAAGCGACTTTCTTTTAAACAACGTTTCCCAAAATGTCTATACTTCCATAAATCGATTCATATAAACCATACAAGTGTTACTTGTGCGCGTTGATATTTTTTTAAACTAGCACCGGATCAAAATCGCGGTCACACACAGAGAAGATCCGAAGAAAGAAACTTAACAGGCATGTCTTTTTTCAATACTAATAGTAACATCATAAACTAGACAAAAATACAAATAATATTATTTTAACTTAAATAAAAAGTATGACAAGTTATGTTACAAATGCAGTGCATTGATATCCATATTCCAAAGCGTGTTCGTCTTCCAAATACCTACTCTCAGACCTTATAACAGCCTTTTACAAAATCGGTCCATCCGTTCCAAAGTTATGTTGCACACACACCCACATACTTATACACGCACACACACACTGAGAGAGAGAGAGAGAGAGAGAGAGAGAGAGAGAGAGAGAGAGAGAGAGAGTTCACATGCAAAAAAATAGTTTTGTTAGTCTAGGTTATATCCTTTATTTTCTTATTGTTATGGCAACGCATAAGGTTTGTTCTGTAAAAAAGATATCAGATCTCATGTAGAAGCCAGCTTCTGAATCTACTCAGCCTAACTCTACCGACCCTAGCTTCACAAAGTCAAGTCAAGTATCAGAAAAAATGTATGGCCTTGCCTTGTTATGGTCTTTTATAGTCCGGTGAAATTGCAAAAACCGCGAGGTTACCAAAATAAAAAAAAATACTAATCTCTGGCAATAGTACTGAAATAAGTCGATGTATCATGGCGTGAAAGGCAGCCTGATTGTGAACATTTGGGTGATAGGAATCTGCAGGTATAATGTTATCGGTAAATGTGTCTTTTCTATAAATTTTAAATTGATGTTTGCTTGTTGTAATGTTTATATTCAAGTCCAAAAAAATTATTTGGTTGTTGCCAATCTCCATTGTAAACTAGATTTTACAGTGTAAAGTATAAAGGCCAGAAACTCCTGAAGTACATGTTGAGGTCCGGTCCAGAGGCACACAATATCATCCACATATCTAAACCAATAACTAATATATGTTTGGAATATGTCACAACTTTGTATAAGTAGTTCTTTTTTGTTCATAAAAATATCTGCGCATAGTGGTGAGAATAGACTTTCCGTTGCTAATCCAAGTATATGTAAGTAAATTGTATCAAGAATGGAATTCCACCAAGCACCGCTGATAAGAAGTATACAAACTATTTCGTTGTAGTTGCGTTGTATCTAGATGACCTAAATCTGGAACATGTACAATCAATGTCCAGTACTCGGATCGTCATGTCAGCCGGTTTCAGCCTTCAACAGAGAATTTGTTAGTATATGAAAGCCATATTATATAAAAATGAATCCTTCGTCGCGTGGATATAGAATCACGCTAGAACGGATGGATCAATTTTGTTAATTCTTTTTTATTGTTTATTGTCAGGAAAAGGTTGTTATAATAAAGAAAAACCTGGAAAATTGCAGGAAAAGTGGGAGAAACTATGCTCAAAGCGATAAGAAGTTCGCCGGGTCGACTTGTAGTAGTAGTAGTAGTAGTATAGTAGTAGTAGTAGTAGTATAGTAGTAGTAGTAGTAGTAGTAGCAGTATATTCGACATTATTGTGTGTGTGTGTGTGTGTGACATATATGATGAATCGTATAGAAGCTGTAACGACCAGTTTTATTACGACATTGAATAGGATAAACCTATGCGGTTTATATAGGTGCTCTCAACTACTGTATGAAACTAAAGTGGTGGTGGGTGGGTTTTGTAGGAAGAATGAACGACGACAAATGGACAACTCGGCTAACGACATGGTTTGGGCAAACAGGTGCCAGAAGGAGAAGCAGATCTAAAACTAAATCGGAAGATGACACTATCAGAATTGCTGGAAAAAAGTAGAGAGAAAAAACAAAAGATAGATACCATTGGTCATCTCTGGAGGACACCTTACCCTCAAAAGAGAGAGGAGCTAATCAAATGAACCTTTTTTATTATTACTGCTTATGTATTTTATATGTTATAAATGATATTACGTAAAAAAGGAAATCAATTAAAGAATAGGAACAAATAGTTCCTTTCGTCTGTTCGTAGTTTACGGTAGATGGCGTTAAATTTATTTACATTTTAAAATTGATTGTAATTTAGAATTCAAATTGTAATAAAAATAAAACTATTTGTTGTATGAATATTAAAAAATGTGTACATAATTAAATAATTACTTTTATAAATATTAAAATATTTGCACACCACAATGTGGTAGAATATGTTGGAAAGCTTCAATAATTTTGTAACAACTTCAACACGCATATTCCGCAAAATATATTTTCTTTCCTTTTTCTTTTCTTTCTGATTTTGTTTCAGTTTTATTTTGTTTTTGATTATTGCTTACGAATATGTATTTCAATTTTGTAAATAATTTTATGTGAAAAAATGTCTAATAATATATAGAATACGAAATAATAACTTTAATTGAATAAATGGATTAATGGTCAAATATTCCATTTTATTTTACTTTTTAAATGATTATATTTTGGTCTTATTTTTGTCTTTGTTTCCTTTGTTTATATTATTTTTTGTAAAGTTTAATTATTACTGTAAATACTAGCTTTTATTTGGGAATCTATTTGAAATGGAGGCAAAACGAACAAAAAGGCTTTTATTTATTTTATTTATTTATCCTTCAATTATTGCATCGGATGAAAAGTACTTAAATATATATAAAAGTTGTAACGACCAAGTTAATTAAGCAATATTTCTGAAAGCAACTTTAGTCGTTAAACGTAATATTTAGTCGTTGGGAAATAATATGACTAATGTTATGTAATTAGGGAGAGATGTGTGCCCTATGACGACCTTCTGTCTCTTATCCTAAAACCCTGTACGAATGTAACAAAAACTTCGTTGTTTTGTAGAAGCTGAAATATTCTAAGATAATTATTCCGGTACAGACAGGCATGATAATGAGTAGTAATAAACGAGAACGTAGTAAGTCTATTTGTAAAAAATAATTATTCCCTTTGTTGGTCCGGACTCCTTTCAAGAAAAGACCATCTGCCTTCCTGCCAGGCAGCTCGTAAAAGGCGAGCATAAGCTTACCGTCACTAACACCGTGACATCTGACTAGGTGGTAGAGTTTCGCAGCGACTCACCTTGATTGGTACCACCGCCTTACCTTTTCCTGCCGCCATAACGTCATGACGTGTTCTGGTTTGGAGGGTAAGGTAGCCGGTAAACTTACTTTTGCTCGAGGCCTAACATCCCGGCATCAGGTTGGCAACGCACCATTACCACCTTTGGTGTCTCTAGGCAGCGTGAATTTCTTACCATTAGGAAACCCGTTTGCTTATTTGCCTTCCAATGTCATAAAAAAACCTGATAAAGATCTGGATCGGTAAACGTCCAGACTGCACCCATATTATGAAGTTAAAAGTTTCACAGTGTATCCTTCCAACCCAGATAGGAATAATGGGATTATTATGAAGTTTGGAACATCGTGGCTTTGTTAAGTATTAAGTATCAAAGGTGTATAAGTAAAATACCAACTGTTAACTTACTTTCATCAAATCATGATTTTTGACCGCCTCGTTGGTCGAGTGGCTAGCGTACACGCCTAATTACATCGACAAACCGTGAGGCTCGGGATCGATTTCCGATGGGGGCAGGCATTTGTGTTAAAAACATTTAGACGTCTACATTTCCGGGTCTGGGTGCTTATTAAATTTATTCTGGTATCTATTTAAGTATTTCTATGTATTAGTATCGTTGACTAATACCTACAACACAAGCATACAATTTGCTTACTTTGGGGTTAGATTCAATTTGTGTAACTTGTCCAGGGATATTTATTTATAAAGTCCAATTTTCTTGCATTAAATTGGGAATAACAAAGGAACTTTCATCATTTATCTCCAGTGACTTACGTGGAAAGCTCTGGTCACACTTTTGTTTATTGTAAGTTTTATTTTATTATTCAATTCCTGGGCCAATTACGGATTTTTGTTTCATAACTTAAACTTATATTGATAAAGTATAAGTAGTTTCAATTAACAAGGTGACCAATAAAGTAGGTACTAATACAATAACTACACACACGTATCTTCACGCCAAGTCCTTTACGGAGTAGGCCGAGTGTATCGAGTGCCAAACCTTACGAACCTGACAAACCTGTCTGGCTTCCTTCACGTTCATTCCCCTTTTCATTCAAACACGCCGGTTTCGGAGGCTCTTGATATCACCCTCGGATAATATCTGAGAGATCTGACCATGTAATGTCAACCTTAGTCTCCCTGGGTACGTACATCCACATTCGAATTGTATATCTGCTTTGTCAATCTTTCATCTGTCATTCTTTCAACATGACCGAATCAGCGGAGCATGCCCTTTCGCATTTTAACATCAACATTTTTTTTCAATTTCACTCTTTCTCGGATCTCACTGTTACGAATGTGGTCAGCGAGCGTTATACCACAAATTTTCCGTAGCGCTCTCATTTCGACAAATGTAGTAGAATAAAATCAGAATTTTATTCGCGCTACTAGATTAATTATTAGTAAACGTTTCTCACACAATATTTTATTAATTCACGCCCATAAACTATTTCTTAATAATTTTGCTTCTTGACCACAAAAGACATAATCCCACTGTAAAATGAGTGCTGTCTGGCCATGAAATAAGTTGTTGGATCTAGGGCTAGAGTTAACACAAAGAGATATTTTATCTTTTGTTGGAAACCACTCGAACTTTTTTCTCGACAGTTATTACGTTTTCGGATTAATATTTTTCCGATCGTTATATTTTAATCCGTTCTCTAATGGAAAATATTGTTGTATTTTAATTAGCAAGGTTTTCCGTGAGTGTTCATCAGAATACATCTATCTATAGGGTTAATATCTGAACATCTGAAACAATATTGTTTTTTTTTAAAAATTAAATAATTTTACTTTTCACCTAAAACACAATTTAGCACAAACATTGAATTCTAGTTTTAGTCCGCAGCATTCCAGAAACCTGTTGAAAGGTCAGAACATTAATCATAAAATCAAAAATATTCAAATACTCGAGCAAAACCTATCCGTATTGTAGGTATGATGCATCTCAATAACGTCAGCTTTAAAAAATCGCATTGGAATCGGTCCATTCGTTTAGAAGTTATGACACATACAAGCAGACACACACGCACACATACACACATCTACTACTGGACCTACAGTTTGCAAAACAGAACCATAAAAATCCGTTCGTTACTGGCCGAATAATCGATAAAATAATATATAAAAAATTATGATAACCTCTTTCTTTGGAT
>NJDC01004980.1:71308-96231 GCA_002245475.1 Calephelis virginiensis
GATCAATATACACAAAAAATGGGAGTTGTACATATGACCTCCTCCTTTTTCAAAGTCGGTTAAAATAGGAAATATTAACGTTCAAAACAAATAAATAACAAATATACTGCAACAGAATACTAGTTCATAACACACCATTTTACGCTAAATCTTATGACTTAAAATACAATATTGGTTTTATCTCAAAGATTGTGTTTTCCCAGGTGGTGTAGACGTCGATCTCGTCGAAAGAGGCCGAAGTTAATATGAATTTTACCCGAAATTTGCTTGAAACATAGATGACGCACGTTTTATATTTTGACTTGAATACAATACAATTCACTCAAGGTAATAAAAAGTATCTTCACGCCCGTATCCCCGAAGAAGTAATCAGTAGTATAACTCGGGTAGCCACGACTAGCCGAAGACACTAACAGTGATAAGCGTCAAACCTATCGCTAACTGGGCACATATCCAATTCTCCAATTCTGGGCAACGTTATTTTTTTATTAGAAATTCAAAAACACATTTGCTTTCAGTTTTCTCACTCGTGGACACGCTACCAGAAGTCAACTCCAGCACCGGATCGCTAGGCGACAAAGGATAACAAAACTTTAACTGTGGCATCTTGAAGCGTAATTTTTTATAAAAATGAATTAAGATCTTTATGAGTATCGAGCTTGGAGATCACACAACAATAATAAAGTTTGTTTGGATGTCCATAGAACTTTGGAAAGAAACTGGAAAGAAAAAACCATGAAACCATTATGTTCAGTGAGGTGCATCGCCATATATGCATACTAATAACTAATGTATAATATAGAAATAAACATGTATAGCATGTAGATAATAGAATTGCGAGTATGAATTACTTTTTCTACGATCTGTCTGCAGTGACAACAGTCTAGCTTAAGTAGGATGGACAAAAATTTTGTATCGAATTTGGCCATTGATATACATCCATTTATGGATAGGGATAAACTGAGTAATCCAAGTATGTTGTGTTGTTATTTTTACCTGTCATTACATAGGTACACAAAACATACATAAAAAATGAGACAGGAAAACAACGAAATTATGTTTTAATTGATTCTTTATTTTTCATTACATAAAAATTCATTTGTTTTAAGGTGCCCATTACCTACCTACTAGGTTTAGAGTCAAGTTTCTTAAGCAGATACATCGCCTGGTTTTTCTAGTAGAAACACAATAACTAATTTATTGAATATTGGGTTGTGTTTGAACCTTGGTTATCCAGTTAATGATGACCTTTTACTGATGACCTTGAAACCCTAGCAAGACATACAATTTTAAAAATTATGTAAAGTTTGATGCTGAACGAGCTATCCGACATGATTGGATTACATCATATCCGTGGTTATTTTAATCAGCTCTATCAAAAGGATCGCTGTGTAGGATATGTGTTTTATTGCAGCATCCACTGCAACGCGGTCCACCAGGACAGTTCATAGTTTCTCCTTTCTTTAAATATCAAAAGTTTCTTGAAGCTGCTCAGTCTCAAGCGACAAGTAAGTGGCATTGTAATGCGCTGGCTTCGTCAAATACATTTGGAAATATGTAAAAAGATTTAGCGTTAATGAATCTTCAAATACGGCATATAACAAGGAAGTTGAAAAAAAACGTTAAATACCTTAATACTGTCGGTTAAGTGAGAAATACTACTTGAACAACAATAGACGTTATCAATTTATTTCGGGAGTTTAAACCACTTTTTTTGTAAAACGCGTTGGATCGCAAAGTACAAAAGTATCAATATTTTTTGACTACTGCACTAGTTTTAGATGACCTTTCGCAGGACGCACCGAATTCTAAAACGAAATCCAAAGCCTAACAGCTCTGCACGACTGCAACTACTTCAACAAACATTAGGGCACTATTTTTTCCAAACTTGAGCCAGTGTGCAATCAATTACCGGAATTAAATATGGATACAAAGAGGCGATACATGATCACATTAATAAATTAACTGATATACTTCAATGTCATCGCGATGGTGCATCTTTGGAACTTGCGGTCATCTTTGAGAAAGCCCAGAAAATTAATGAGAAACTAAACGTTTAATTTAAGCGTCCTTGATTAGTGCAAAAACAGACTTATAGATCAAATCATCCATCTGAAACTGGAAGAATTTTTCACACGATCTATGTTTATTTCATCCATAGATTCTATTATTTTTTCACTAAAGTCGATTTTCTTTACAAGTCACAAGAAATAATTTTGGCTTATGCATTTTCAACCAGAAAATGTTAGAAATTTAGATTTAGAAAAGAGTTGAGGATACTGAGTTTATTGATAAGGTGTTGATTAAATTTGGACAGGAACCTAGACTTCTTCAATTATAATTAAAATCGTAACTCAATACATCAATAAATATCTAATCTTTTTGTCTCATACAAGTAAATGACTTCGTTGATTTCTCGTGAAAATTATAAAAAATTATATAGACTATGTCACTCACATGGTCTTTACAAATGTAACGATACGTCGTTTGTTAATATCAGTCTCGCCGTTTGGGCTGCAAGGCGCAGTATTAAAATGGTCATATATAAATACATACAAACATACATACGTACATACATATACTCGACAAGAACATTACCATCCCGCTGGTTCAGTCACGTAAAATATTTTTTTTGACTTTCTTTCCAGACAGGTGGTGCAATTGCACCCCCTTGCACCCTGCTGCCGGCGCCCATGGCTACAACGTGTAGATAATAGATTACCTCTTTTTGTTCAAAATATAGATACAATTAAGCAATTAAAAGTGTTTGCTACCCGCATTACCATATTATGAAAGAAATCCTTCACAGACGTGTCATTAGATCCTTAGAGTATCAAATTAATTATAAACTGTATAAAAAATCATACGAATTATTTGTTTCAATTAAATAAGTAAATTTAAATATAAATTTAAATTTAAATATATTTATTAAATCCAAATTGATTGTTTATAAATACCAGATTATTTTAATATAAGTAACTTTAATAAATTCAAAATATAATTTATTGTCATTATAATGGTCCCGTTTTGACAGTTTTAATGTAATTACATTTATATTCATTTATCATAATTAATGTTATTTTTCAATTACTAGTTGCTAAAAATTTTGAAATTTATACTAAATCGATTTGTGGGTTTTTATGTATCAATTAATGGGTAATGAAATATTTAATATTCTAGAAAGTCTGTTGGAAGATTCTGTATGCCACTTAATTGGAAAAGTTGTAGAGATCTAAGTATAAGTTTGTACTACCTACAATTCTTGTAATACCTACAACTACATAAAGAAATGAATTGAATTTAATTGAAATTTAGCTTAAGATATTAAGAAGTAAGATTATAGAATAATTGCTGTTTTTTTTGTGACTAAAGTTTTAAAAAAAATTCTTCTCACTGAACCACCTTTAATAAAGATAAGATTTTTAACTAATTAAACTTTAATTTGTTGCTGACGATGCTTTGGCCCGTTGAACTACTAAGGTTTCAAGTTATTTATTTCATGATTAATTTGTCGATAACGTCGATAGCTATGATAGTATTTTCCCCGTGCTGGTCCGGGCTCCTTTGCAGAATAGACCATCTGCCTTCCTGCCAGGTAGCTCGTAAAAGGCGAGCATAGGCTTATCGTCACTAACAATGTGTCATTCTACCAGGTGGTAGAGTTTCGCAGCGACTCGCCCGGATTGGTACCACTGCCTTACCTATTCGTGCCGCCATAACGTCAGCGTGTGTGTTGACGTTTTCCGGTTCGGAGGATAAGATAGCCGGTAAATTTACACTTGCTTGAGGACTAATATCCCGGCCTCAGATTGGCAACGCACCATTACCAACTTTGGTGTCTCTAGGCGGCGTGAATTTCTCATAATCAGGAAATCGGTCTGCTTGTTTGCCTTCCAATGTCATTAAAAATAAACAAGTAGGTACAAAATTATGTAAAACTTTTAAATAAATAAAAGAATTTGAAAGAAAAAAAATTACCATCTTAAAATGCGAATTTCATTTGTAATGATCATGAAGCCGTGGTTATCTATAGCTTCATGGTAACGATGAATATAAAGTATCTTCACGCCCATATCCCCGAAGAGGTAGGCAGAGGTACAACCAAGGCACCCACGACTAGCCGAAGACACTAAGTCCCACAATGTGATAGGTGGCAAGCCTATCGCCAACCGGGCACATTTCCAATCCCGACCAACATTTTTTTATTAGAAAATTGGAGAAATCCAATTTACTTTGTGTTGGCCGACCCGGGATTCGAACCCGGGACCTCATGCAGTCAAGTCCAACACCCGGACCGCTAGACCACAGAGGCGATGAATATAATAGTATTAAAGCAGAATACATGACTTGGTATTACTTAGAATTGTGTAGCTGTGGGACACAACAAGCGACCTAACAGATAAATTAAATTAGAGATGTCAACGCGTGAACCAAAATCAACTTACTGGCAAAAGCAACGTTTTTCACTTTCTTATCTATTTTTCCAGTGATTGAGTGAAAAATAATTATCTAAAAAAACCTTAACGTTATTTTTTAAGAATCTAGGTACATGTCTATACTGAAATACCCTCGAGATAAAAAAACTGCTGAGTTTCGGTACATGTACAGGTAACGTCTTTATTTTAATTTTTATTAAACTTTACTTGTCGCCTCTGTGGTCTAGCGGTTTTGATTGGGTATGTGCTCGGTTGGCGATAGGCTTGCCACCTATCACACTATGGGACTTAGTGTCTTTTCCTAGTCGTGGGTGCCCTGGTTAAGCTTCTGCCAACCCTTTCGGAGCAAATATACTTTTTTTTACGTTCACAAAATGTTTCAAATAACTAAGTTTCAATTGTTTAGTCCTATCTTTTGAGACAATTTGATATACGATATGTTGATTTTGTAAGGGTTCAGCTTTTTGCCATTCGGTCACCGAACCATAAAATGTTTTCCCCATGCGATAGCTTGTGGTGATATTTCGAATTGAATGTGATACGAATGATAGTCGGCATCAGATTAATTAATACCGCCTTTGGCTATTAATTCTCAAATCTATTTGAATACACGGCCAGAGATCTATGTTATGCCAGACCTTCGATATTTTACAAAAAATAAAATGTTAAAGCTTTAGACAGAAGATATCATTCCTAAAGATAAGAGCTGCTGTTAAGTTTGATTTGTCATGGTCTTTGCAAGTATTAGGTATCACAGGTTTATACTAAGCAACTTTTATTCAAGTAAAGCGTTATTTTCTTTTCTGGACAATACAAAAACTTACGTATATATTTTGTCAAACACCCATAACCGTTTAAACTATTTCCGAAAAATCTTTAAACTTTCATATATTGTTTGTTTATTCTTGTTATATACGTATTAGATGACCTTTTTTAAAGTTTAGTGTGTATTTGGTAGCAGCGTTTATTAACTAAATTTACAATAATTCTAATTTACGACAATTAAAATCTTATTTATAAATAATATTTTACTTTTAATAAAACTCTGTTGGGTCTGGGCAAGGGACGAAAATGTAGGATTTCACTATAATAGAGACGTACACGCTATTTTATATACATCTGCCGCCAGGAAATGACGATATGTGAGTATATACCGTCTCTGGATAATTTTAAATTGGGCCATGCTGCGCCAAAAGTACGAAATTCACAAAAATGTCTCATGTAAATTTTGACTATATTTTTAATTATAAATTTTAAGTTTTCAAATAATAGTCTCCAATTTATATTATTTTAAACACAGTGAAACTTAAAAAGCCAACTGTCGGATCTTGATTAAAATATGGAGCTCTGAATTATAACCTACCTGGACTCCGTCACGTTCTACTGGATCCGGAGGATCCTCCCAACCCAAACAACACTAGCTCACAGGATAATACACTACATACGCCGGTCTCAGTGACGAAAATCTAACCTTACGCCGAGTGACGAGCCGCCACTACTCCTCGATCAAGTCCACCCAGGAACCAGAAGCAGCAGTCGAGAACCAGTCTCCCGGGAGACAGACCTTGTTGCTTGTTTCAACAATCCATCTAAATAATGATGTTTCGGGCTGAGCTCTCTGCTCGGCCCACAAAGTCCGGTGAAGTTGTAAAAACCGCGAGATTGGCAACACTCATTCCACTACATCGATTGGTCATTCCAAAAAAATACCTAACTGGAAAGAATATTAAAGTTAATAATATGACTAAAAAAGGTCTAGTAGGCAATACAAATTAAAAAACATTTTTTGTAACAACCCCCTACAAAAGCTATTTATGACGGAGCTAATCATATTTTTCGATCACGTCAGCTTTTAAACGAAAAAATCTGCATCGATATCGGTCCATTCGTTAAAAAGTTATGCGACAATCAAACATACAAACTGGTCTAACTTATAACTAGCCTATTTTTATCGAAACTTTGAAAAAACATTTAATAATAATATTCACACCAAGCCTCTTACGAGGTAGGCAGAAAGTGCCAAATCTCACGATCCTTGCAGACGCCGGTTCCAGCGAAATAAAAACATACGGATGAATAAATAGATAAATAATAAGTAAGCAAATTATATGCTTGTGTTATGGGTTTTGGTCAATGATTCTAATGTATAGAGATGCTTATATATACCATAATAAATTTAATAAACACCCAGACCTGGAAATGCAGACATATCAATGTTCATCATACAAATGCCTGCCCCCGTCGGGAATCGAACCCGAGCCAAAAGGTTGGTCGATGTAGTTAGGCGTGTACTCGATTAAAACGATAATGAACGAGAAGAACACGTACTACAAAAGTTTATAGCTTTTACTCTCCCAGACTAAAAAGGCTAAAGAACAAACAAATATTTAAAAGCTCATTAACAAAGCTTTTGTTGTATTTCTACAGTAGGTACTATAATGGGCCCCTGTGTACCCAAACTGTAGACAGTTCAAACGAAGTGTAATTAGGCATCATTTAAGATAAAATTGTTTGCTTTTTCTTTAACTATTATGCTATTATGTTGGCTAGTAATTCTGTATTTAGTTTGGTAGCAAGGAGGTTGTATTTGGTATAAACACCCACATAAAAATAATCCTTAAGGCATAGCTTCAATAATCCTTACTAATATTATAAATGCAAAAGTGGGGTAGTATGTTACACTTTCACGGCAAAACTTCTAAACCAATCATTATGAAACATAGTACACATAGGTATTCTTTGAGGTACTCTATGTAACATTGGATACTTTTTAAATTACTTGAATGCGAGCGAAGACGTGGATAAAAACAAACGAGCAAACGGTTTTCCTGATAAAAAAAAAGTCACGCTGCCTAGACACACTAAAGAGGGTAACGGTGCATTGCACACCTGAAACCAGGATGTTGGACCTCAAGCAAAAGTAAGTTTACCGGCTACCTTATCCTTCGAACTGGAATACATCAATGGCAAACACTGATGTTATGGCGGCAGGAATAGGTAAGGCTTTGGTACCAATCCGGGCGAGTCGCTGCGAAACTCGACAACCTAGTCAGAAATCACGGTGTTAGTGACGGTAAACCTATGCTCTCCTTTTACGAAATGCCTGACAGGAAGGCAGATGGTCTATTCCGCAAAGGAGCCTGGACCAATACGGGGAAAAAGCAATATCAATTAAAATCGCAAGAAGAAACAAACAAAAATGGTTATTTTTTTTAATATTTTAGAAATATTCGACTTCTTTTCACAATAGCAATAAAAATCGCAAAAATTAAAAGTCGCCATATAAATCGCATTTCCTTATTATTTTAGAAGTATTCGGTTTTTTTTTCACCCAACCTAACATTCAAAACATATATTTGACAGTACCGTAAAACCTGTAAGAGATGCTTTCCGTTTTGCTTCCCAGCGACTGAATTTATATAAAATTATTGCTTACTTCAATTTTATCATGTAAAATGAATGAGCGCTTAATAATATGTATTCAATTAGATAATAGATTTTATAATTATATAAATAGACTCATCCGCTCGTTTGGTCTTATGTGAAATAAGTAATTTATTTTTCCATTGCTTTTTTATTTTGTATTTATTTATCGTCTGTGTGGTCTATCGCTGTGTGGTCGGACTTCACTTCTTGAGGTCCCGGGTTCAATTTCTGAATAAGACAACAAACAATAAAAATACGTATTTTCAATTTTCTAATAAAAATAGCGATGCCGGGGATTAGACGTGTGCCTGGTTGGTGATACTTGAGAGGTTTGCTACCTATCACATTATAGGAATTAGTGTCTTCGGCTAGTCGTTTGTGCCTTGACTGTGCCCATGACTACCTCTCCGGGATATGAGCGTGAAGACACTTTTTTTCTATTCACTTAGCGAACCGGTTTCTGTTGGTTGCAGCTAAAATTAGAAAAAAACTTTATTTTAACGTTCAATACCTACGTATAATAGTACTATTTAAATTTTGTACTTCAGCTCTCTTTGTCAAGCTTCGGAAAGCCGAATGTATTTTATAGATATCTATATAGAGTTGTTATTACACATAATTAATCATTCCGCTTAAATTTAGATTAATTAGGTCAGCCAATTTAAAAATAAAAGTATAAAGAGTAAAAAGTGTAAATACGAAGCGCATAATTTAAATAGTAGTACCTACTTACTGTATTAGGTTTTTACTGACGTTACATAAATTAAAAGTTGTCAAACTTAAACCAACACGGTATATAACTAGTTCAAAGTTTTTGTCCGTTAATCAGACTTTGGTGTAACTTAAAATGTCAAAGTACGTTGTGGAATAGTATAAGTGTATGAGCAACATACGTTATCGAAATATCAATTTGGGCTCTCACCATGAGTTTATGACTTGTCAAGTTTACTATACTCGCTACCGTCTCTGTAAATTATTTGTATGAAACATTTTAACAGCGCCTCTATTGGTAACTAAGGGACACATTTTTAGACCAAAAATGTCATATATTTCGAAATGAATATTAGCGAACGTATTCTATACAAACTTATGGTAAAGGCCCTGGGCCCTTGCCATGAGTTTACGGCTTGTCAAGTTTACTGTACTCGCTACTGTCTCTGTAAATTATTTGTATGAAAAATTTTAACAGCGCCTCTATTAGTAATTAAGGAAAACACATTCTTAGACCAAAAATGTCATATATTTCGACATGTAAATTACCGAACGTATTCTATACAAACTTATGGTAAAGGTCCTGGGCCCTTGCTATGAGTTTATGGCTTGTCAAGGTTACTTTACTCGCTACCGTCGCTATAAATTATTTGTATAAAAATTTTAACAGCGCCTCTATTGGTAACTAAGAGAAACACATTTTTAGACCAAAAGTGTTTTAGATTTCGACACGTAACTTACTGAACGAAATCTTTACCAACTCATGGTTAAGGCTCTGGGGAGTTAGTCTACGCCCCTAGTATAGTTAGGTGTGTTCCTCATATACATTAATAAGATATTAAATTCAAATCGTTCCCCTGCGTAACCACGTTCATTCTATTCATTTCCCAAGACGGTCGTTTCCTTGAAGCGAAGAGACAACGGAAATCAAGCTGTCTTTTTAGACATTTTAAATTATTATACGAGGGTGGATCCAAAAGTTCTAAGCCCGACCAAGAAAATGAAAGAAATTTATTTTTATTTTTCGACATAGTCTCCATCTAGCTCAACACACTTCTTCCACCTGACCTGCAACTTGTTTATCCCCTCGAAAAAAAAAGGTTCCGGAAGGTCGGCGAAATAGTGGTTTACTGCGACTATCACCTCATTTTTGGTCGAAAATTTCGAGCCACCCAAGTGTTTTTTTAAATTTGGAAATGAATAATAATCCGAGGGGGCCAAATCCGGCGAATAAAGTGGGTGGGGCAGCAATTTGTAGCCACAATCATGAATTACAGACATTATTTCAACCGAAGTGTGAACACGTGCATTGTCTTGATGAAACCAAACTTTCTTACGCAACTTTCCCGGCCTTTTTTCTTTTATTTCTTCCCAGAGTCTTCGTAAAAGGTAACAATAATAACTAGAATTTATAGTTTGACCTTTCGGTAAATAATCTACAAAAATAGTGCCCGTCGCATCCCAAAAAACAGAAGCCATGACTTTGTTAGTCGACAAAACGACCTTAGCCTTTTTCGGTGTAGGAGAGTCTGATCTTTTCCACTGTTTGAATTGTTGCTTTGATTCAGGAGTATGGTGGTAAACCCAACTTTCATCCTTGGTAACAAATCTAGACAAAAAGTCCTCGGGATCAGTCTCAAAAAGTTCCAAACAGTCTTGCGAAATTGTGTATCGAACTCGTTTTTGTTCAGCTGAAAGCAACCTCGGGACCCAGCGAGCAGAAACCTTATGGAACCCCAACTCTTCCGTTATTATGTGTTGCAACCGGCCATAACTAATGTTTGTTATCTCAGCTATCTTCCAAATGGTCAAACGTCGGTCACCCAGTACGAGAACACAAATTTTATCGATGTTTTCTTTCGTGGTAGAGGATGTAGGCCTTCCACTCCTAGTATCATCTTTAATGCTCTCACGACCGCGCTTAAACTCAGCTACCCACTTCTTGATACTGGAATACGATGGAGCATACTCCCTCAAAGTGCTCACCATATCTTGATGGATGTCTTTTGGTGATAGGCCTTTTTTATTGAGGTACTTAATGACTGCACGGTGTTCAATTTTCTCCATTATTGAAAATTGCGTCAGATTGCTTCAAACAAATAATCACAGAAAATTTATATTGTGCAGTATCGGAATGAAACTGCGCACAATAAATCAATATGACACATACTAACTAATGACGGTAGATTTTAAAAAGATGTCATAGCTCCATGTAGGTTGAGCCACGAACTTTTGGATCCACCCTCGTAGTTCCAAAGACCTAATTTCAAAGCCGTTATTATTCACATATATAAAATGTTATATATAACTTACTAGCGGCCCGCCGCTAAACCTAAAAACACCTAAAGAAAGAAAAAAGAAGTTTAATGACGACGTATCAATTAAGAGCGACTTATGCTCATAAAAATATGCGAAATGTTTTCTTTTTTATTTTAGTATTTTTTTTTAAATGGCTAATATGTTGCTAACCGCGTGGTTTTTACAACTTCGCCGGACTGTGTTATTTTAATAGATTTAGTGTTGCTAAATATAAACTGTATCATACTGAAATAGGGCTATTTCGCGTATTTGTCGTCAACAGACAACACTTGGTATGTAGTACAAAGCCCTGAAATATAGTATAATACTATATATTACAGTAAGGTTGGCAACCCTAGTTATAGACGTTTTTCTTTTTTGTTCGCGAATCTGTTTGACCAAGACCTTTTTCGAAGAGGACCTTATTCTACTCTAACTCAATGACTATCAAAATTTGTGTTTTAACATTTACCAAAGTCGCAAAAGCCTCGAAAAGCTGAATCTAAAATACCCTCGGCAAACTCTTGGAAAATAAGCAAATATTAATTAATTGACTAAATATTTAAGCGGAATATTTGTCTTTACAACAGAAATTCAAACTTTGAAGATTACCTCGTATTACAAAATATTATGATATGAGGACTCATTTACACCGTATAGTAATGTTTATAAGATTGATGTGTAATCGTTATTGATAAATTTACATAGTTTTATTTTCGTCATTAAAGGTTGAAAAAAGGAGGTTGTTTTTTTTAATTGTAGATTCAATATACATTTAAAAACATAGTAAAATTACGTTTGTAAAATATACGTACATGCAAATACTTCTTGTATATATTTCATTCATCCCTTTTACGATATTAATTATTTATGTGAGCTATCATTAGAGATTTTGTAACATTAACAGAATATAAAACTTCAAACACAGTTTAGCGTTGAAAAATGAAATTCACTTTTTTAATACTTACAACTTATTCGTGAGGGACAGCTAAAAAAATATCTATTAGGAATCTAAATTTTCCATGACATTTCAAACTCACTTACAACACATTTATATATTTCACATTTCGTATCCTTGGTGATAAGCGAAATAAAATGTACTTATAAATGTAAGATTACACTTGCGCTGTTTCACTTATTAATATAAAAAACAAACAGGCAAATATTTTAATCTACTTTTTAAAAATTAAAATTCTACAATGCTGACTGCGCAAAAGGCGTCTTATAAAAACAATATTTTTTTTTAATCGTAGTTGTATTTTAAAATTATAATTTGCATGCTAGATTATAGTAAAATAGGTAAAAATTTGTATATAATCAATAAGACGTTGACCTATTTTATGAAAATAAATGGAATCTCTATTTTATTTATTTAAATTTGTTGAACGGTGTGACAGACAGTAATTTTAATCTAATTCCGTCCCCTTAATCTTAACAGGTTGGATAGCTGTCACAATGTATAGTGAGGGTACGCGGGTCATATGGACCAGATTAAATGTGGGACCGCCTGCCGAGCTTACGTGGACTTGATATTGTACGAGTATATAACCCCTTTACTGCGGTTTTTGTATGTTTTAGTATCGACCATTACTTTTATTGTTGGACAAGTACTTAATGAGTATATATTTTTTTGTAGAGAAAGAAAGGCAAACGAGCAACCGAAATAAGTGATAATAAGAATACGTAGCCCAAAATATGTAAATACTAGCATCACCTGTTTTAAGAATAGGCTGAAGATATCAGATAAAGTCCATTTCCTTAAAAAAAGATGGCGTTCTAGATTTAAACAAAATACTTAAAAAAACATCAGCCATTCAGTGTTTTTATCTTATATTTCCGTAGAATTCACACGGAGTTAATAAAGGAAATGTTTTCTTCTCAATTGCTAAAATTATATCTTACCACACTGTATTAGAGTCTATAACTCCTTAACATTTTCAGCTGGCACGATTTTCCTCAGGATCACAATCTAAAGTATGTCTGGCGTTCTCATTATCTGTGATGGTGTTTAAAGTATTCGTTGATTATAGTATTGACAGAGTTGAACATAGTTCGGCATAGATTATAGTGGGTCGGGTTTAACTCCTGTAAAGGGTAGATTGTCATCAGAGCGTATTTGTTTGCATTTAAGGGTTTACTAGCATTTGACCGCGTGGTTAATGGTACCACGAGAACATTTTTTTTGGGATAAGAACTATCCTATGTGTTAATCCAAGTTACAATTTATGTGTGTGCCAAATTTCATGAAGATCGTTTCAGCAGTTTTTGCGTGTAAAAGTAACAAACAAACATACAAACTTTCGCATTTATGATATTAATAGGACGTGTTTTTATACAATTTATTTATATGTAAGCGTTTTTGTAAACTTTCGTAGTCATGGCATCAGGCCCTAACGGATGGACAAATTTTGGTTCTTCTTCTGTTAATGCCAGGAGTAAGTTCTTATCAAACCTAGGAAAATTACAGGGAAAATGGGAAGAGCTTTAATCCATACAAAGTAGATGTTAATGTCAGGCGATATAGTAATAAGTAAAAGAAGATATCCATTAACTATAAAAGTATATTTACGCCCGTATTGCTGAGGACATAAACAGAGGGTATTGTCGACAAGCCTCTAAGTCCCACAATGTGATATGTAGGTGGCCAACCAAGCAATATCCAATCCAAATTCAAATATCAAAAAATCCTGGTTTTATTAATTACTAAACGTTTTATATACAATAACTGCCTTATTAATAAACACGGAGTAAAGTACTCCAAGGTTTAACCTGGTATTATAGTCTTTATTACAATGTAATACAGACTATATTATCAACTTAATCTTACACCTACCCTACACCACATTTATTAATAAGACGGTAAGAATATGTCTTATAAAGAGTTATGTAATCGAATAAACTGATTTGATTACAAAACTATCCGATCCGGTGAACTTTGGTCGCATTACATTACTAACTGTTACATAAGGATATACGTAACATTATCCTATTTGCCCTATTTTCCCGGTAGTAAGTAAAACCAATCCCTAGCAGTAACACAACACAAATAATTAACAAAATTGGTCCATCCGTTCACGCGTGCTACGATGCTCAAGGGATACAGGGATTCTTTTTAGATAGGTAACTAGATTGAAAAAGTACTATTTCTTTTTGTTACCCGAACTTAAGTCCAATACCGGATTAGTAGACTACAAAAAGACATTATTAACTGAAAATAATCAAACTGAAATACCTAAAAAAACCAAACAAAGAGCTGTAACATGAGTTTTCCATTAATGAGGAACAAATGAAGATATCAATATCGTGGGCTAACAACTATTAGCCGAGTTTGGAGGTTGTAGAATTCCTGTAGTTTTATCAGAGATATTCTTTTAACATAGTCTTTATTTCTCGTACATACAGACATGTCTTCACGCCATGTCCCTTACAGGGGGCTAGCAGAGAGTATCGAGTGACTAATGACACGATCCTTGCAATCCTGCCAAGCTTCCTCCACATTACATTTCTCTATTAAGTAAAATAAGTAGAATCTATACTTGTTATCGTCGGCACTTGGTGGAATTCCATTGTACACATAGTATAAAGTTAGTTATAATTTAGTTGTGTATAGTGGAAAAGTACAAGTGTTTACCTAAAAAAAGTGAAATAAGTGTTAGATTTATTAAATATGTTTTTATTATGCATATATTAAAAACAAATTCTAAGGTCTGATAATGTAAATAATTCATATAATAAATCAATAGGATTAAATGGAGCAATGCGGGGCAAAGGTTTTTAAGAGATCGGAAGTATGTCTGCCTTTATTCACCTATATCTTTGATTTGCATATTTTCGCTAGCCTCAGCTTTACTATCGCTAAGCTATGACAAGAGACGATTCCAAAAAACTGCTGCTCATTGCTGAACGATTTTTGAACCCCTCATGAGAGGGTACTTCATTACAACGACCAACTGTGAGGCTAGGTCCAATAATTCCCGATAAGGGAAGGAATTGTGTGATGAACATTGATGTCTGTATTTCCTGTCTGGACATCCATCCTTTACTATTACTATCACTACATAGTGTAATAATATTATAAATGCGAAATTTTGTAAGTATGGATGTATGGATGTTTGTTACTCTTCTACGCTCGAATGGCTGAACGGATTTGTCTGAAATTTGGAAGACAGATAGATTGTGACCTGGATTAACATATAGGCTATTTTTAATCCCGATCGCACACCGAGTTTCTGTGAAAACGCGGGTGAAGCCGCGTTAGCAGCTAGTAGTGTAATAAAAAGTCGCGCTCGCCGGGGTGGGTAGAGTAGCACAATAGGCCTAATATCTCGGCCTCAAGACAGTAACACACCTATAACATTCGTGGTGTTTATAGGCCACGGCTATCTCTTACCATCAGGAAAACCTTGTGCTTGTTCGCTGATTACTACATAAAAAACCTATAATGATATTGAGTATTTATGAAAAGCACATTTTTTCAACTGTGTATGATAACTGAATTACTTTTGTATGAAGAGTTCTCTCGTCACCGTCACCTTAAATCTACGCTTAGCTTAGGCTGGCAGTCCACTAGTCAAATATCTTTGTCCAATTTCTGTGTCTAAACTTTGATTTATTTGAATGGGCGTCTCCATTCCAACTTATATTTTACAGCTAGTTTGACCAGTGTTGCCGTTTTCGAATTTTTAGTGCTAAATTAAGCATTTTTTTATGTTGTTGCATTAAATAATACCCTAAAATTAATACATTGGTTATTGGAAAAATGTTAGCGTAAAAAATTTCGTTGAAATACAGTTGTAGACAAACAATTAAGTTATTTTTTCGAACTAATATTTTTTACGCTAACTCGACCATAAATAAAATTATTTCTATAAAATCATTTGATTTTCCATACGTACCGCGTAAATAAATATCTACAATAGCAGCAGCAATAGTAATACCATAACAATACTAGATACCATTAGATTATATTTGACCGCCTCGTTGGTCGAGTGGCTAGCGTACACGCCTAACTATACTGACCAACCGCGAGGCTCGGGTTCGATTCCCGACGGGGGCAGGCATTTGTGTGATAAACATTGAGATGTCTGCATTTCCGGGGCTGGGTGTTTAATAAATTTATTCTGGTATCTATTTAAGTATGTCTATGCATTAGTATCGTTGACTAGCACCCATAACACAACCATATAATTTGCTTACTTTGGGGTTAGATTCAATTTTTGTAACTTGTCCAGAGATATTTAATTTTTAGTAACTTTGAGTTTTGGATTTGAGATTGGATGGGAGATTTGATAATAAAATTTGCTATAAAATAGTAATTTATAGTTAAGCATGGGCGTTGCCATCTTCCATTAGTAAAGTTTAACTTTGCATCTACTTACCCAATTTAGCGAAATCAAATCTATAAACTATTATTATATATTTAGCCAACATATAAAATCATTTAAAGTTCTTGGATAAAGTGGAGGCCTCCTTACACAGGCTTATGTAGTGAGATTTGGTGGCAAAACAATACTTTTTTTTGAATGATGAATGAATACTTTACTAATTGTCCTTTAAAACTGAACAAAACTTTATAAGATGCCACCAAAATTGACTAATTTTAAGTACTAACACTGAATTCAAAGTTCAGCATTTTTTCCATATAAAAAGTGGCAACACTGCATTTCTCATCAAAATGTCATATACTTGATGTTTATAAAGCTAAGAGGGAAAAAAGACGAGTTTTGGCGCCATCGAGAGAAAAGATGGTAGAAGTTTTTTCATAATTATTGAACTTCGTGTTTCTACTCGTATTGAGTGAAATTAGTTAATTTTAGTGGCATTTTGTACAATTTTGTTCAGTGAAAGTGCACAAATGAACTAATGAAGAAATTGGCGTATTGTGTATTTTCTCCTTGCCACCAAATCTCATTATATAAGCTTGAGTAATGAGGCCACCGCTTTATCCAAGACCCTGACATGACTTATGACTAATTATTATTGAATACCGATTTTAGTAAATTTGCAAATTGATGCAAATTTCTGCTTGACTAATGGCAAAATGCTAAGGCGAATGCCAAAACCTAAAGAAAGAAAGAAAAAGCTAAGAAGATGGTTTTTGAAATTACGGTGTACGATATTATTATAAACGGTACATTGGACAAAGATCTTTGATAGGTGGGATGCTACCCTAAGTGCCAGCTACCTTTAAAAGTATTTTATCAGAAGGCGGTACTAGTTTATGCACGTGCGAAAGTTACAAACAAGTCTAAAAACGTAATATATCTTTAGTAATAATAAATCATTTTGTAACTACTTTCGCAGCCTGAATATTAAAGTGATCTATAAATAAAATCGTAGAAGAGCTCTGTCTGTGCGAACACGAGGGAAAACATATATATATTTTTTTTGAAATGAAAACTTCCTTAGCGGCGTTGCGCACTTTTCTTAGAATGGGTAAAAACTTCTAAACTCGCGTCAGGACACATGACCTGATCGAAAAATCGTAAAACGGCGCAGGGCGCTTGCGCGAATGCTCGTGTTGTCATGTTTGTGTACGATAGCGCATAAATGAATATTGTATTCTACCACATAAATGATAGTACTTTCATACTGAAAATAAACCAATTCGTGCAAAATTCCATAACCATTCCAAAATATTAAAAAATTTACAACGTTGATATTCAAGTTTTCCCTTATGCCGGCACTCCCGGAGTGCAACCCGACGTTTTTTTTAAATTTTTGGTACGTTTGCTAATGACTTTAAATATAACTTAGTATAATTATTTCTGATCCTCAACTCATCCAATGGGAGGGTAAGGTAGCCGGTAGACTTACTTTTGTCAGAGGCCTAACATCCCGGCCTCAGGTTGGCGATGCACCATTACCACCTTTGGTGTCTCTAGGCGGCGTGAATTTCTTTCCATCAGGAAATCCATCTGCTTGTTTGCCTTCCATAATTATAAAAAAAGAATATGAAAGACGTCACACACCGTGACGTGACACAGAAAGGTGAAACAAAAACCTGACGTACGTAACATGATATATTTAGACTCCAGCGTCATTTGAAACATTTATGATGGATACAACTACGGTTAAGCATCATCCAGGTGGTTATAATCACGCCTTCCACAAAGGTGACCTTAGTGGAAACTTGATTTGAAACAAATTCAGAAGCATCTTCACGCCCATATCCCCGAAGAGATAGGCAGAGGCACACCTAGTGCACCCACGACTAGCCAAAGACACCAAGTCCCACAATGTGATAGGCGGCAAGCCTATCGCCAACCGGGTACATATCCTATCCCGAGCAACTTTTTTTAATTAGAAAATTGGAAAAACCCATTTTTTCTTTTTGTTGCCCAACCCGGGATTCGAACCCGGGACCTCATGCAGTCAAGTTCAACAACTGAACCGCTATATGGATCCCATCCCGTGTAATATTTTTGAAGTTATACTTCTTTTGGCGCGATTGGGAAAAATGATGAGAGTGAATTTTTCCGATGCGCGATCCGAAGCAACTAACTTCAGACTGTCACATTTATCTGTGCGCAGATAAATGTGACAGTCTGAAGTTAGTTGCTACCAACAGAAAAAAGCAACACCCTGAAGTTAGTTGCGAACCTTTTTATTTAGTATTTTTGGATTGTTACGCCAAAGAAGTATAACTTCTTACGTGCGTACATGAGTACACACACTCTTTTTTTTATTAGAAAATTAGAAAAGCCCAATTTTCATTTTGTTGCCCGATGCGGGATTCGAACCCTGGACTCGGGAACACATGGATGCAAACTAGTACTGATCTTTTTTCATTTCAAGACAGACAAACGAGAGCCTATAGACACCATAGATGTTGTTAGATGCGTCACTGTCATGTAGGCAGGGTGTTTGGCCCATTGTGCAAGTCTACCGGCTGCCCTATCCCTCGGATAGGTACATGAGGCTGTTTTTATGGCGGCAAGAAAAGGCAAGGCGGTTGGTACCTTGGTACAAAGTTTCTGCACAGCATTCTAAACCAGAGTTTTGGTGGTAAAGATCCATGTAACCATTGCTCGCCTCTTACGATCTGCCTAACAGGGAGGCAGGTAGTCTATTACAGAGGACCTGGACCAATACGTGGTAAAACTTTGTATTACTAATACCCATTCAACGGTAACCATTTTCCAACAAGTGGTCAGTTGGCTGTTTTTGTCGATTTAAAGCTCCACACGAAAACTAAAGGGCTTAGGTCGGTAAGGACTAAGGAAGTTATAAAAAGCTGTTAAAGCTCCATTGTGGTGAATTATATGTATTTTATTACTCCGAAGGCCAATAAAACCAAAACTTTCCCGCAAATTACTAGCGAGTTGTCCATTTTTAAAGGATTTTATTTCATTTGACCTGATTCGGTTATTAGTTAGGGACAAAAAATCTAACCTAATATTTTTTTTGATAAGAAATAACGATTCCCAGGATTTTATATGTGCCCGGTTGTTATGTATGTCGGTTGAGGTTAACTAAGGGCCATAACTCACCGAGACGCCATGGCGACATAGCCAGCGACGTCACACTAGGAGGTGTTGGTTGGTTTTTTTATGGTTTTTTACAAAAATATTGCCCACGACTATTAGAAACTCGCGGCTGGTGACATCAGGGACAGGCACGTTGAAATTTAAGATGGTGGTTGGGTCGTTAATGTGGCTAATGGTTGCTTTTCACTACATAGTATAAAACAAAGTCGCTTCCTCTGTCCCTAGTATGCTTAAATCTTTAAAACTAATAAACGGATTTTGATGCGGTTTTATTAATAGATAAAGTGAATAAAGAGAAAGGTTTATATGTATATTTTATAACCGTGCGAAGCCGGGGCGGGCTGCTAGATACAGCACCACTACATAATATAAAACAATGTCGCTTCCTCTGTCTTTACGTCCCTTTGTATACTTAAATTTTTAAAACTACGAAACGGATTTTGATGCTGCTTTTTTAATAGATAAAGTGATTGAAGAGGAAGGTTTAAATGTATATTTGACAACCCAGCGAAGCCGGGGCGGGCCGCTAGTTACAGCATAAATTATAAAGACTTATAGCCAAAAACCATGATTATGTATGTGACTTTATTACAAATCGGTGTTATAAATTTGCGACCGAAAAATATTTGTGCCTTAACTGAGATGTACGAAATGCTTTGTTATTATATTTGAGTGTATAAAAAATCCGCATTCGAATATAAAGTGTGATGTAAAATTGTTTTGGGAAACATAGACAAGGAGGAGTAAAAGGAATATATTTTACTTGATTATAGATACCTGAAGCTACTTTACAATTTATATGTTTCGTTTTAAGTGAAGTTCGGAATATAGCCTCCATTTTGTCTATGCATTTCACGACATCATCGCTGGGTACAATTAAAAAGTTTGCGAAGTATTCTTACAATAGTCCCGGTACCTTAAATAATAAAAATAATCTATAATCTAAAAAAGCTACCTTTGGGTGCGTTATTGAGGAATTCGAGGAATTCATGCAACCAAAAACAGTACAATATATTCTACTTGTCATTTTAAATAGCTACTTGTGCTTATTTCGAGTAAAAATTCCCGCAGTTACTGATTGAAAACCAGCACACCGTCCGTTCGTCACTGCGGCACACTCGCTATTGTAGCATGCCGCGTGCATGCCCTGATCCGAACGCGTAGGTATAACTCGCGCGTCGTCCTTTTATATGAAGTTAGAATACTGTATAGATAATATTACCGTGATGAGGTCCTGGGTCCGAATTCCGGGTCGGGCAACAAAGAGAAAATTTGGGTTTTCCAATTTTCTAATAAAAAAAATTAAGTACAGGATTGGATATGTGCCCAGTTGGCGATAGGCTCGCCACCTATCACATTGTGGGACTTAGTGTCTTTAGCTAATCATGAGTGCCCTGGTTGTGCCTCTGCCTACCTGTTCCGGGATATGGGCGTGAAGATTCTTCTTTTTTATTTTTACAATTGTCTTCATGTGTGGACGGTATGTTTGTCAAAAACGTTGCCCTATTTGACTATTTGGTAAATACAGCAAATAATAAATATGGCTTACCGTAAGTCTTTCGGATGTTCGAGGCATAGCAAAGGAGATAATAAACCAAAGACTGTAATAATACTGGCCCCACACCTATTTTTAAGCATTCCACAATAGTAGCAAACGTTCAAACTCTAAAATCCAGCTGCAAATTTAAAGTTCATTAGTAATAAACTTAGTCTTTGATTTGGTAAAGCAAATTTATTATTTTGGTATATAAAACAGAACGATATGGTCTCCTTATCGCCTCTGTGGTCTAGCGTTCCAAGTGTATGAATTGATTGCATGAGGTCCCGGATTCGATTCCCGGGTCAGGCAACAAAAAGAAAAATTTGGTTTTTCCAATTTTCTAATAAGAAAAAGACGTGTTGCACTTCGGAAGTGCCGGCAGAAGTGAAAACTTGAATATTAACGTTGTGCATTTTTTATATTTTGGAATGATTAGGGAATAATTTTGTACAAATTGCTTTAACTATCAGTATGAAAGTACTATCACTTATGCACAAATATTATTTTCATATCAATCAAGCCAAACGCAGGTTGCGTTTGCGACAAAAACTCGCTAAAGTAAGACCACGTGACGGCTAAGAGCGTCGTCATATTATCTGTATAACGAACATTGCTCGTCTACACATAAAGTTTATTTTCAAGATGGAACAAATAGAGCAATGTCTGTTGATAATAATATCATAATATATAATATCGTATTACGTATCTGGTATCATGTTGTCTTGTGAGAATTTGATGGTAGATATATTGCGGCGTATAATAATTATAATAATTTTAAGCGCCTTGCGCCGTCTTACGATCTGACGCGAGTTTAGAAGTTTTTACCTATTCCAAAAAAATGCCGCTAAAAAAATTTTAACTTCAAAAAATGATGCTCGGCATTGGATATGTGCCCGGTTGACAATAGGCTTGCCACCTATCACATTGTGGGACTCAGTATCTTCGGCTAGTCGTGGGTTGTGCCTCTGCATTCGGGGATATGGACTGGAAGATACTAGAACTATATGGTATTTGCCTCCATTTGCGGACGGTAGTTATTAGTCCTCGTGTCGAATATTTTAGCAGTCCAATCACACACCGATTAATTATACAAATAGGCGTGTGTGAAACCAACATTATATACAAGTAGTATAACACTTTCAGTTGCGATATCAACGAAATAAACATGAGTATAATACCTTTTGTTGTCAATCTGAAATGGTCACCGTAACAAAACTTCAGATTAAATATGTTTGTGCAACTCAGCAAATATGGGTTTCAATTGAAGAGTAAAATACCATACAGTACTACTATTTAAATTATGAGCTTCGGATTTACACTTTTTACTCTTTTTACACTTTATAATTTTATTTTTAAATTGGCTCACCTAATCTAAATTTAAGCGAAATGATTAATAATGTAATAACAACTTTATATAAACATATCTTTAAAATATATTCGGATTTCCGAAGCTTGACGAATATAGCCGGAGCGCATAATTCTACTAGTACTACTATGTCATTATTAAACAATCAATTAAAAGGTTTTTTTTAAATAATGAACTCATCAATACTTGTTTTCAAACGTGTTTTGCCCACGAGAAATAAATTCCGGTCAGTTTATCTATATATTAATACATGATACCAAAACTTTGGACCCCTTTTTACGAAAATTGCGCAGGAGCATAAAATTTGCCACACTTATAGTTTTAGCGTAAGAGAATTGCAGAACGGGCATATTTTTCAATAGTAATGCTTGTAAAGTACATTAAATTAATAAATAAAACATTACCTACACAACCATGCATTTGACACACACAAACAAATATATTGGTGTTGACGATAAAAGATCACAGATGGCGCACTAACCATTCAGGAAACAAAATAGTTGGTCTTAAGAAATGAAGATGGCGTTCTTATGAATAAGATATTAAAATTTGGATATTAAAATGCTCGAATTTCGACCAATGGGCGACCACTAGTTTTATTTAATACCTAAAACATTTATGTGTCTACTACAATAAAATCAATTTGCTAGCTTTAGTTTCCTAGCGTAGCGGTGTCGTCAGTAGCGGCCGTAATATTAAGGAAATTCCAGGGTCGTTATAATACACCATCGGATATCCAAATTTATAAAACTGTTTTTTTATTATAGATGTTAAAACATCATTGGAGCAATAGAAACTGAGATAATCGCGAAAAACTATTTTTAAATACCTTTGACCTCGTATAACTTCCGATGCAGACACGAGATTATATGAGACTTTTTAGACAGTTATTAGAACGATAAAATAAAACTATATACAAATATTTAGCGTATAACCTCTTTTTCCGAGGTTATTCACTAAAATAACTAGACTAAAACGTCTATCAAAATGAATAAAAAATAGACGTAATTGATTTTTTGTTTAATAATTTATTTGGAGGATCACACGAGAAGCTGAAAATAGTCATATTAAGTATGTGGGAGCATACAATAATTGTTCATTTTAAAGCCCCCAGTGAAACTTATCCATGATGAATCTAGATAGGAACCAACTCGATAAAATACGCATTGAAACTGGCCCATTTGTTTAAGTGCTATGATACCATACATACACACACAGACATGACAAACTTATACCACTACGTTTTGTCCATTGGAGGCTAAAAATAGCCTTCTACACTTCACAGTGACTGTTACTGTAAGGACATTGTCTTTTAATAATAATAATAATCATAATATTGTCTTTATTATACTCATAACATTAGCTAATAGTAATTAATAGTGGGCGATCTTATCTCTAGCTAGAGAGATATCTATCACCTGAAAAGGAAACACAAAAACATAGACAAACGTAGACTTTTTAAACACATTTTTATGGAATCTATATATGTGATGTGATGTGTCTCTGCGGTCTAGCGGTTCAGTTGTTGGACTTGACTGCATAAAGTCCGGGTTAGAATCCCGGTGCCGGACAACAAAAAGAAAATTTGTTTTTTTTTTCAATTTTCTAATTAAAAAAATGTTGCTCGGGATAGGATGTGAGCCCTGTTGGCGATAGGCCAGCCACCCATCACATTGTGGGACTTAGAATCTTCGGCTAGTCGTGGGTGCCCTATTTGTGCCTCTGCCTACCTCTTCGGGGATATGAGCGTGAAGATACTTTACTTTGCTTTACTTCAATCTTTTATGTATTAATACGTGATGCCAAAACTTTGAACCCCTTTTTACGAAAATAACATAAAATTTGGCACAATTATAGTTTTTGTGTTGGAGAAAGCAAAACGCAAATATTTTTCAATAATAATGCTCTTATAGTACATTAAATCAATAAATAAAACATTACTTACACTACGAGTACTATGCATTTGAGACACAAAAACAACGATAAAAGATCACATATGGCGCATCATACAGTTTGGAATCAAAGTAGTTGGTCTTGAGAAATGAAGATGGCGTTCTTATCAACAAGGTATTAAAATTTATTATGGTCGAATTTCGACCAACGGGCGACCACTAGTAATAATAAAAAGTACAAATAACCAAAATAAAAATAAATATACGCTATGCACATAGAATACACACGTCTCTCGAAACTTCCTCTAAAACTTCTCTCGGGCCCAAGTTATAAATTACCCTTATGCCTAATGGCAGTTCGCCCACTCGTAGATTAAACTTATTGTGAATATTGAACCTATGTCTTCTTAATTTATTGATAAGGCTTCTGAGACCGATTACGGTAAATAATTTAGCAAACTACAAGATGGCTGACCAAACTGATATTACGAAGTTTGGTAGTAGTATCTTTACGCCCACATCCCTGAAGAGGTAGATAGAGATACAACTAGGGCACTAAAGGCATGACACATCGTGATAAGTGGCAAGACTATGGCCAACCGGGCAAATATCCAATCTCGGACAACGTTGTTGTTGTATATGAAATTTAAGAAGTAAATTGTAATTGAAAACGTTTGCCGTTCTGTGTGAAAAAAAACTGCGCCTGTTTCCGCATAAGGAGTAACTAAAAAATAAAAAAAAGCATCTTCACGCCGATATCCCCGA
>NJDC01004982.1:0-18906 GCA_002245475.1 Calephelis virginiensis
CGTGTTCTGTAAGCGCTTGTGATGTTACAAAACGTTACAATCCTAATAAATACACAGTTCATAGGTAAATACAACTTTGACATACATATTAAATCTATGGTTATAATATTACCATAGTAACATTGGTCAGATTAAGGTTGTTCTTACATGCGCCATAATCGAATTTGTTGCAGTTCTCGTTCATGTGGAGTAGTAGATACGTTAACCAGTTGGCTAAAAATAAACCAGGGTGCTCTGGCTGAGATTGCGGCGGGTGCAGGAGGGTAGAGGTGGGGGGAACCGGTTCAAGTCGCGCCGGTTACTCTTATGATTTGTATATAATCGATGGACATCCAAAAGAGCGTGCAACTATTTAACCGATTCTTTGTGTGCTGACGAGTTTGCGCTGGTTCATGGGCCTGAATCCGTTGCGTTTTTGCGTTGATTTCTTTTAAAACTTTGCACGTTTTATTTTTTGCAATGTCGGTGTTTGGTAAAATTTCATTACTATTTAGACGTAAATTATAATAAAGCGCTGTTTAACTGTAAAAACTGCTTCCAACTATTTTTATTAAATACCCACCACTTTGCTATTTAGTAATTTTTTGTAAGACTAATAATTTTGAAATGCTCCCTCATATATACTATCAACTACAGCACTACTAATATGGCAGTACAGTTCTCCTTTTAAATTAGGTATGCGCTTCGGCTGCACACTTTTTGTTCTGTTTACACTTTATACCTACTTTTATTTTTATATTGGCTGGCTAAATTTAAGCAAAAACCATAAAAACCATACGGTCGAATAGAAAGACTGCTTTTTTGGAGTCTTTTAAAAATAGTTAAAGAGCAATTTGTGTATTGTAGATTGGGATATGTTACTATTATACACTTAAGCAATTTAAATTATGCGCTTCGACTATATTCGTCAAGCTTCGAAAATCCGAATGTATTTTAAAGAGATCTATATAGAATTGTTAAAAGACGTAATTAATAATTTGGCTTTAAACTAAAATTAGGTCAACCAATTTTAAAATAAAAGTATGCTGTATTTTTTGACGTCAGCTAATACCAAAATGAAAACCCCAGATTAAAGAAAATCGAATTGAGATAAATCGATTATAATGAAAAGTTTCTGACACCAGTAAGTAAAACACTTTTTTTAATAAAACAGAATTCATCAATTAATATAAACTCTTCGTAAACACGAATTATACTGAGGCGCATAATTTAAATAGTAGATGTGTACTCCTATACATGTTATTTTATTTTCGTGTGTTTGTAAACTGGTCAAAGGAAAATTCCCAAAATAAAATATAGAAGTGCCAAGTGCAAATAATCTCAACGCTCGTATTATATAAATTTACACTCCTATATTTTTCAATAAAATAAATCTAGTACAAAATCTTTTGTATACGTATAAATTTAAATAGGTGCTAATTGCAACAGTTGACATATAACTTTATATTTATATGACATCATAAATTATAAAATATGAATATTTTGAATATCAAAAGGAAAAGGTGATTGACTCCACGTGTTACAATTTGGCTTGCAGACAAATAGAATAACAAATAGAATAATATAGTTATCTCTTAAAACATTTTATGTAAATTTAACCCTTGATGGTTAAAATAGGGGATAAAAAATTGTATCCAAGTTCGTCACTACCATTTCATCAAATTTCGGTTTATCGATTTTTAATTGAAGACTAAAATAAAGGTATTGTATTCGATGATTTTTGTAGCAGAAAAATAAAACGTACTGATTACGTTGATGTAACACACACGTCCTAAATCCAATTCTTTATCACTATTTACTACTTCTTCACGCCCATATCTCAGTAGAGGTAGGCAGAGGTACAACCAGGACAGCCACGACTAGCCGAAGACACAAAGTCCCACAATGTGATAGGTGGCAAGCCTATCGCCAACCGGGCACATTTCCAATCCCGAGCAACCTTTTTTTTTGAGAAAATTGGAAAACCCAAATTTTCTTTTCTCGGTATAAGGTATAAGAAATTCGTATAGTTAGATTAAATATTAGGAAATAGTACCACTTACCTTTGACTTACGTACCTTTTTTGATTCCTCCCGTCGTTTGCTAATTTTCGGTAATAATAGTTTTAATTTTTCCGGCATTTTCATACAATTTTCTTTAATTTTCGCAATTTTCACAGGTTTTTCAAGAATATCTTCTGAACCCCCCACCCGATTTTCAAAATTTTTGTATCTGCGTGTTGGTCTCCTCGAGCCCGATCCGTTGACACTTTTCGGGACCTCATGCAGTCAAGTCCAATGCCTGAACCGCTAGACCACAGAGGCGATTATACTACTTGTCTCGTTGTTATCGACCCTACACAAAGTGTATTAGGAACCCTTATACATAGTATCTAAAACATGTTTTTTATTTAGATATTGCAATATGATAATGCATCATTCGATAAGGGTATGGTAATAAAGGTTAAACTTCACTGTAAGTAAATTTGTTTGATAATTCTAATAGTTGAATTTATATCTGAAACGAAATGAAGCAATGGAAATGGAAATCAATGTTAAAATAAACTGCATGACAATTATAATTATGGATATTATCTTATTATAGAAATGAGTCATGACTTTCAGAATTTCAACGTAACGATTTTCTTTAAATGAAAAAAAAAATGATACAACAGAACAATTCTTAAATTTTTTCTTTATTTGTTTATAAATATTCATAATAAATTAAATAGCAGGAGAAAGAAAGTACGTTACATAGTTGAGCAATTTAAAAGTGAAAATAAGTAGGTTTCTGATGTGTTTATGTATTTTGTTGTTACTTTTAACATCTAAAACACATAATTCTCCGGTAGCAGAAAAATGGTAAGAAAAAAATTTAAATGTATTTAAAATAACAAATAATCGCTATAAGTTTTTGGGACATTCCTAAATTATGAAACATTATTTTAGTATTATGAATTTCCCACATAGGAACGACGAAACATAATATTATCATTTACTTATAATAAACTAGCGGCCCGCTCCTGCTTCGCAAAGGTATAAAATGTACATATAAACCTTCCTCTTCAATCACTTAATCTATTAAAAAAACCATATCAAAATCCTTTGCGTAGTTTTAAATATTTAAGCATACAAAGGGACACAAGGACATGGGGACAGAGGAAGCGACTTTGTTTTATACATGGTAAAACATTTTTCACACTAACGACTGCTTTCACCGATCATATTGAAAACCAAGTTTAGTTAAACTAAATTCAGTAAAAAACCAGTTCAATTGTAAGTTGTGATCCCGTTTATAAACTAATACAAGCACTATTTTAAAATTGACGAAATTGTTATCCCCATCCCCTGATAATCTGCTTACCACGTAAAACAGTTTAATAAAAAATGACCAAAGTTACTACATAGCATAAAAAAAGTCGCTTCCTCTGTCCCAATGTCCCTTTGTATGCTTAAATCTTTAAACTACGCAACGGATTTTGATGTGGTTATAGTAATTGAAGAGGAAGATTTATACGTATATTTTATACCCGTGCGAAGTCGGGGCAAGCCGCTTGTTAACAATAAAACTAATATAAATGACACTTTTGCCATCTTGCATGCTAGGTACTCAAACAAATAAATAAATGAATAAACAATATTCAAGTAATGCCGCTTTGACAGAAACTATAAAATAAAAAATAAATAAAAAAAGTTCCGCTACGTATGTTCGGTATAATCAGGTAATTCATACAAATCTATCTATCTATACTAATCTATCACTCGTCAATAAAAAAATCCACAAGGAATTTAAGCGGATTTGTATGGACAAAAATAATTTTGATTTCTTTAGAAACGGAATTCTTTAATTGATTTCTGAAATCAGGTGGGAGACTACTTTTCTTCACTATTCCTATTGTCACCATCTTATTATTAAATACGGAATAATGAACTCCAAATTTCATCTTGGTATTACAGCATTTATTTTACTTTGACAAAAACTGTAATATACTCGTATATAAGAAACTTTTTTTGAAGTGAAAACTTGTTTAGCTACGTTGCGTACTTTTTTTGGAATGGGTAAAAACTTCTAAGCACACGTCAGGACTGATTCGTAAGACAAAAATTCTTAAGATAGCGCAGGACGCTTGCGCGAATGTACGAGTTGTCATGTTTGTGTTCGATAGCGCAATAAATGAATATTGTATTCTACCACATAAATGATAGTACTTTCATACTGATAATTAAAGCAATTCGTACAAAATTATTCCCTAACCATTCCAAAATATCAAACTGTCCCACAATGTGACAGGTGGCAAGACTATCGACAGCCACCTATTGCAAGCCTATCGACAACCGAGCACATATCCAATCTCGGGCAACGTTATTGTTAATAGAAAATTGAAAACACACATTTCCTATTTTTTTTGTTCCCCTACCCGAGGATCGAACCTGGGACCTCAAGAAGTTAAGTCCGACGTTAAATCGCTAGATTACAGAGGCCATGTTTATTAATAAGGGTGACAAAGTACAGTCTATGTTTATTAATAAAACGGTTAAAGATTGGGACTGTCTTCTTAAAATAGTTCTATTTAAAAAAATATGTAACGCCTGTTTTATAACAAGTTTTGTTTGAAGAGATTTCAAAGATAACACTCAAATGTATGTTAAATGTCTGTTTATTTGTCATTTATGTCTTTGTATACTGTGAAGAGTAATAAACAACTACTAGGGAAATTTATTTTTATTATATTTTTATGGTACGGTATTTGGTTCTGTGTAAAAGAAAAAAAGCGCATTTTAGGTATATTTCGCAGCGCAACCCCCCTAAAGCATGGAAATTACCAAAAAATGTATAACAATACATCCATTTTATTTTTTAAAAGATAAATTCGCAAAATGTCTTAAATGCAACCTTACATCTTATATTGACTCGAATAAGACTACTTCTAGACTTGGTAAATCAAAATTTTTAATCTTTGTTAAAAGAGTCTAATGGAAATTCTACCAAATACTGGCACTGAAAAATAAAAAGTAAAGTATTAATTAACCCTCAAACAGTTTAATTTACCGCCTCTTTGGTCTAGCGGTCCGATGTCGGACTTGACTTCTCGAGGTCGCGGGTTAAACTCCCGATCGGATAACTTCAAAACTAGAAAATTTGTGTTTTAAATTTTCTAATAAAGATAATGTTGCTCTGGATTGCATACATGCCCGGTTGGTGATCGGCTTGCCACCTATCACATTGTGGGACTTAGAGCCAATTTCACCAAACTGGTATAAGTTTTATTCCAAGTATAAATGTGTACACTTGGATAGCCATATTTACATTTCACCAACTGTTTATTCATAGATTAAGAAATTATACTGGATATAAGAGTTATCTCGCCAATTTTGAGAGAATAAGGACTTATACTTACTAGGGATAAAAATGGCTGCCTAATGTTTAACAGCTGTGGACTCCCCATTGTGAATTGTGGCCAACGGTTGTTTGTTAGCATTTTGTGTTCGTTTATTGTCTTTAAACAATTAGCAAGAGATATTGTGTAAGTTTGTAAGGTATTATGTTTTTTTAAAGTTATTATGTTTTTTTATAGTTATCAGTTATTATATTATATATTTTTATGATAGTGAAGACGAAGAATTTAAAGGTTAAACGACAAAATAAGATCACTTTATTTGTTGCGATGACGAATACTTAAGATTTCGTTTATCAAATGTAACAGTCTTTTCTCCATATGTACAAATTTAATGTCACTTGGAATATACAATTACTAATAAAAATATAAAAAAATAAAAATAAAAAATAATACACTTATTTAAAATAAGATTTCATATTCTTATACAGTTTCCACTTTCAGGTGAGTAGGACACTACACAAAAAAACATTTTAATTATAAACTAACTAAATATTTAAATATTAAGTAATAATATTAATTGTAATTAAATCACCAAATAAAATAAAACATAAAGCAGTACATCATCTCACAAGTCGGTTCAAATTCTAATAATTAACAATTACTGATATTAATACACAACGGACAAACAAGAAATGACGTATAATAAACCAACTAAAGTAAAACATATGTTAATGGGCCGTTATGCTTACAAGGAATAGCGTACATACCTTGGCCGTATTATACGCTAGAAGATGCCACAGATAAAGCAAAACGTTATTCTACAGAATAATAAATCCAAGAAATGATACACGGAGAAAAGAGCTAGTTAAACGTAAGTTGAGTTATACGAGAGTAAATGTAAGGGATAACTTTATCACTGGTATAGCTATTCTCAGATAAAGACGATGTTGGTGAAATTGGGCCTTAGTGTCTTCAGCTAGCTGTGGTTATATAGGCGTGTAGATACTCAGTAAAGAAATGGACTGTTTATTATAATTCGATCAAGTAAACCTTCCAAGTGACCATTGCGTGGTCCACGACTTACTTGTTAATGACAGCCAGGATAGACGGCACCCCATTGCTGCATTTGCTGCTTTCGTGCCCCCCTGTGGTATTCTACAACTTTAAATAAATCATGAGGTGTTTATGGGGATACTTTATCATTTTCTAAGCGAGCATTATTACCTAATTATTTTAATTGATTTACTAGATCGTTTCCATGATAATCCCCGCGTTTTGAAGTTAGTAAGCTCTCCCACGCGAGTTTTTCATTGCATCAGACACCAAACACACGGGTTTCTCCAGATGGTCGAATATAACCTGCCTTCCTTGCCAGGTAGCTCTTAAAAGGCGAGCATAGGCTCGCCGTCACTAACACTGTGACATCTGACTAGGTGGTAGAGTTTAGCAGCGACTCGCCCGGATTGGTACCACCGCCTTACCTATTCCTGCCGCCATAACGTCATGACGTGTTCCGGTTCGGAGGGTAAGGTAGCCGGTAAACTTACTTTTGCTCGAGGCCTAACATTCCGGCCTCAGGTTTACAACGTACCATAACCACCTTTGGTGTCTCTAGGTGGCGTGAATTTCTTAACATCAGGAAATCCGTCTGCTTGTTTGCCTTCCAATATCATAAAATAAATACACCTAGGATCTTATGCGTCAATGTCTTTCGGTTTTTTCTATCATAACCACTGGAAAAAATATGGTACTGTCATAATGGTGACTGGAAAGGCGTTGAATTCTAATCCGGACAAGTTGAACCTCACTCTACCACCAGTGGTTTTGTTGGTAATGACCCACGTAACTTATGTTCGCCTCTTACAAACTGCCTGGTAGAAAGAGACATGATCTATTTTACAGAGAGGACCTTTACAGGGAAAACAACATATATCAGGGTCAAGAATAATTCTAATCTAAATCTTCTCCTTTCTCTTTCTTTAGGTATTGGACTTCATGTTAGTATTTTGCCATTAGACAAGTAGAAATTTGCGTCAAATTTTACATCAATTTTAATCAATTATAATTAGTCATAAGTCGTCAGTAAGTCATTTCAGGCTCCTGGGTAAAGAGGTAGCCTCATTACTCATGCTCATGTAATGAGATTTGGCGGCAACGAGGAAATACACAATACGCTAATTTCTTCATAATTATTTCATTTGTGCACTTTCACTAAACAAAATTGTACAAAATTTTACCAAAATTGACTGATTTCACTCAACATCAATACGAAATTTAAGAATTATGAAAAAACTTCGACCACCTTTTCTCTCGATGGCGCCTAAACTCTAATCTAAATCATTGTCTACATTTTGACTATCGATACACAAAAATTATACCATAATAACGCTTTGTTGCGGCGTGAAAGAATTTTATGACATTAGTGCCTACTGAGCAGCATATTATTATATCTAATATACATAAATTTCGTCTCACAATGTTTGTCCTCAATGGACTCCTAAACCACTTAACCGATTATAATAAAATTCGCACACCATGTGCAGTTCGATCCAACTTGAGAGATAGGATAGCTTACATCTCAATTTATCGCGGGCGAAGCCGCTGGCAACAGCTAGTTATTTATTAAAAACAAAACTATTCGTATCGGTTTTTAAATCATGTTGCTGCAAAAAATCTTTTTTTAAGTACCTATCTTATCTAATTCTTGTCTTTACAAACACCAAGTTGAAGCGAACATAGCTTCAATTTTCACATACTAATATAACAATTCAAGCTATATAGACTATAAAGAAGCTCAAAGAAATTGAATGAAAGTAACTGGTATCCTACCACAGTTAGGTTACCTACCCTTTTTTGTCCATCCTATTACAGTAAAGTTAGTGTTACCCTTTGACGTGCTCTAATTGGAGGATTTATCGCCTCTGTGGTCTAGCGGTTCAGTTGTTCGGCTTGACTAAGGTCCCGAGTTCGGATCTTGGGTCGGGCAATAAAAAGAAAATTGGGTTTTTTCAATTTTCTAAAAAAAATTTTTGATCAGGATTGGAAATGTGCCCGGTTGGCGATAGGCTTGCCAGCTATCACATTATGGGACTTAGTGCCTTTGGCTAGTCGTGGGTTCCCTGGTTGTGCCTCTGCCTACCTCTTCGGGGATATGGGCGAGAAGATACTTTTTTTTGTCAATTGGATAGTTAACATTCTAGACTGATAAACACAAAAAATGTTGATGTCTTTAAGCGACGTTTATTTGTTATCATGATCTTTATCATATCCTTTCAATATTCAAAAAGAGAAAACGCCAGGGTATTTTACTACATAACTTTTAGTAGATCCTTCCAAGTTTGACTTCTGGTATCTTCAGTACTGCACCTCACACGAGTGTGTGGGTGTGTGTATTACACATGCGCGTGCGCAGGTGAGCGGGGCACTTGTCGCGACCGGTTCCGACCACCGACACGCTCATTCAATTTGTCTAACATACCATACAATGCTGAGTTTATCATACATCACGAAGCCCTACTCTGTTCGGCCTCATGTTCCTCAATAAACTATCAAATTGTTGCTTCTAAATGTTCACAGCATTGGAGCTTTTACAATAAACTACCAAACTGTTGTTTCGTTTATTGTTTGATGGAAGGTGGTATTTTAAGGTGAAAAATCTTCAACCATCTTTTAATTTTTCTTGAAGTGAAAAATTTAGTTATAGTACATGCGATTGAACGCAAAGTAATAAAAAAACATACTTGCATTTTTGTGAAATTAGGCATTAAAATGAAATAGAATTATTTCAAATCAATTTAATGTTTTTAGTATTAAATCAGTTGAAGAATAGGTAACAGATGAAGGTGAAATTTTTCATCTCTTTTGTTTTTGTTGCATTAGAAAAGAAAGCATATATAATATTTAGTTACTGTTCAGAATTGAAATTTGTTGGCCTGTTGTCGAAATACTAGCTTTTATATTATAAAGCACATATTTAAGCTTCTTTGCAGTATTTATTGCCAATCTTCAATCATTAATCAATTCAATTTTTAGTTATCGCAGTCTTCTTTGAACGAAAGTAATAGAAAGAGACACACGTTTAATGGTGTCAGATAAATTTGTACAAGACAGACGTATAACTATTTTTCAGGAAACTTTGATTAAAAACGTCACAAGTTAATATATCCAGAGTAATTTGACATGTTTGAAATATTTCGTCTCTTTTGTTTTTGTTGCATTAGAAAAGAAAGTATATATAATATTTAGTTACTGTTCAGAATTGAAATTTGTTGGCCTGTTGTCGGAATACTAGTTTTTATATTATAAAGCACATATTTAAGCTTCTTTGCAGTATTTACTGCCAATAAGTTTCTGGGTAAAACCACATCATTGCTTCAAATTCAAAATAGCTTTTATTACGTAGATCTATACAAAGATTCTTATAACGGTCTATATAAAGAAACTCAGTCTTGTCTTTTTTCTTATAAATCTAATTTACAAAAGTTTATTACATTACAAATAATGTTGAAGAGATTGGTATGAGGAGCAACTAATCCCAAGCATTTCTGTCTTCTGAAAATAATAACCCTTATTGTACAACTTAATCTTAGTATATTTTTTAAATATATCAAATATTAAATCTTTAATATGCTCGGGAAGTTTAATGTAAAAACGTATACTTTTATAAAAAGCCCATGAAAGAGAACTGATTATGTGGAAACGAGACTTATGCACAACAAGATTGTTTTTCCTTGTATTTACAGCATTTACATCACAATTTTTCTTAAACAAATTTATATTTTTATGGACATATAACAAGTTTTCAAAAATATATTGAGAAGTCGCCGTTAGAATTTTTATTTCTTTAAACTTTTCCCTGAGGGAAACTCTTTGGCCTAAGTTATAAGTTGCCCTATTTGCAAGATAAGTATTGTGTCTACCTTGGCCGAGCTTCCCCAGAGATCGTTTAATATGTAAAAGTCCAGCACCTGTACCGCGATGGTAAGCTTATACACTTGCCCAAATTAATACCATCGCCTTATCTGTACCTGCCGCCATATAGTTAACATTCGCTACTGTTGTCGGGATCAAAAAGTTAAGAAAACTTTTTTGCAAAAATTTAACAAGTCTTAAGTTGTCTCATCATTTCATCTTTGTCAATGTGATCTTGTCAGCATGAAATAAATCAGATTGTACAAAAGTTTTTCTGTTGTTGCAAAGTTTTTTTTTTAAATCGAATCCAACCCCAAGGTAAGTAAATTATATGCTTGTGTTATGGGTGTTAACCAACGATTATATTACATAGAAACACTTAAATAGATGCCATCATAATAAACATCCAGATCCGTAAGTGCAGACATCTAAATGTTCATGACTCAAATGCCTGTCCCCATCGGGAATCAAACCCGAATTTCGCGATTGGCCAGTATAGTTAGGAGTATACGCTAGCTACTCGACCAATGAGGCGGGTTGATTTATATTTATTACCATAACTTACTTTAATAAATCGCCTGTTCAACGAATTCAACGATCTCTAAAGATTGCAAAGATCGCAGTAATTTCCTCGACCTTTTTACACAGACGCGGGAACATGATCGTGGCAAGTGGCTAGTGTTCTTAAGTATGTAAGTGCTTAATACTTGAGGTTGTTGCTAGTATTGGAAATAACGGTACCTAGCCACTTTTAATGTTAGTTAAATCAAGTGTACTTACTATAACGTACAGTAGTACTAATTCAATTATGCGCTTCTGATATATTCATCAAGCTTCGGAAATCATAATATTTTTTAAAGATATCTATATAGAGTTGTTATTACATATAATTAGTAATTTCGCTTAAATTTAGATTAGGTCAGCCAGTTTAAGAATAAAAGTATAAAGTGTAAAAAGAATAAAAAGTGTTAAGAAAGAAACAAAGAAAATTCTTTATTTGCGGAATATGTGGGTAAATGAGATGTTACAAAAATATTTAAGTATATCAACATATTCTACCATGTTTTGGTGTGGAAATATTTTAACATTAATAAAAAATACTATTTCAATACATACACTTTAACTTTAAGCCAATTATTTATATTTATAACTTGTTTAATTATTTGAAAAATTAAAAATGAAATTTATTTATTTGCTGAAAATGTGTGTTTAAAGCTGTTACAAAAGATATTTGTTTTTACCAATATATTCTACTACGTTGTGGTGTGCAAGTACCTTTAAAATTACAGAAATTAATATTAAGATTTGTAACATATTACGTTTAATATTTGAACAAAATTTTAAAATATAATTAGTTTTAACACTAACTACCATAAGCTACCACCATTTTTAAGCCTAGCCAGTCAGGAGACGAAACGGCGAAACAAAAAAAAAAAAACCGAAGCTGCGAAGCGCATAATTTAAATAGTAGTAGTGTACTCATTTACTTTTGTGTTATACTTTTATATTATTATATCCGTTAATATTCGTATTTTTATTTAAGAATCCATCTTTGCATTATTCTTGAACCTCAACGGAAAAGTGGCTGTTATAACTTTGACGTGGCAGTGAGTGTGCGTCTGTGGTATCATAAATTTTGAACGGATGAACCGCTTTTTATGTGAATTATTTTGTTTGAAAGCTTACTTTATTTAGATGGTTCCAAACTAAATTACAAAAAAATAAGATTATTGAATGTACAGTTGATTTATTGTTATTGTCTATCAAATTGTAATTTCAATTAGATTAAAAACAAATCCAATTTAATAAACTGTCATCTTGGTTGTTCTATTAAGGTTTCAGACGATTGTTAACAATAGGTGTACATTCGTCTAAACCGTAGAATTAATACAAATTTGATAATAATCGAAAGATAGACACAAAAGTTACATACAAGGTTGCCTTTATTGGAAGGCGTGTTTACAACTGTCGAGAATGTCTTTAATGTCTTTAAGGATAAATGTAACCATTATTGTAGCATAATAATTAAACAAATCCACGATACTCTGACACGAAGAGAAACAAGCTTCAAAATGATAAATCGCAGATTTCGATTTTTTTCTGAAGTATAGCAAATCTATTAATTTAAAAATTTCCGAAATCCAATTTTGTAAAGAGAGAGTATTTAATGCTTTTATGGTAGAAGACAGTAAACAATCATATAGTTGTCTTAGTGGTAAGAGACAACCGCGGCTTAAAGAGACTACCTTACTGATCTGAAGTAGTAATAACAGCGTTACTATGGCAGCTGGAATAGGTAAGATAATAGATCTCTACCCAAGGATATTTGTTATCATTTATTAACTGGCAGGTGAGCAAATAGTTTATTCCATATAGAGGTCCAGGATCAAAATTTAACTTGACGTCTTGAGGTCCCGGGTTCGATTCCCGAGTCGGGCAACAAAAAAATTGAAAATGTGTATTTTCAGTTTCCTAATAAAAACAACGTTACCCGGGATTGAATATGTTCCCGGTTGACGATAGACTTGCTACCTATCACATTGTGGGACTTAGTGTCTTCGGCTACTTGTGGGTTGTATTTCTGCCTACCTGATCCGGGATATGGGCGTGAAGATACTTTTTTTGAAGAAAGTATATCTCTGATATCTTACTATTGTTTATAAACACGAGAATATTTACACATTACTATGTAAGGACGAAATTCCCGTTGCCCATTCACAGTCAGTTTCCAGTGCGACGTGGATGCCCCAGGCTGTTCACGACCGATACAGCTGTGCCGCATCAGGTATCATTCATAAACAGCTTTTGTTTTTGGAGCCAGCTGGTACACAAACATCTAATGTTACGTAGCGGACACCATCCATAACAGCAGGATTGATTGCCATTATGGTGTGTTTGGATATGAAGAGTTCTGCAGGTGTTATTGATTTCTCTCTTGAATTGTAAGCTACAAACGCAAGAGAGAAACACATCAGAAGGTATCACTCGTCAAGCTTTACGCATTTTTTTATATAGACGCGTTGCAAACGAAAATCTAGAGAATTGATGAGGTCAGGATCAAATGTTCGGTTCTTTGTTTCGGGTATATAAACACGCAGAGGAATAACACTAGTTTCAATGGACAGAGAGACTCAATTCTGTTTATATTTTATAATTTACAAGGTGGTAGAGTTTCGCAGCGACTCCTCTGAATTGGTAACACCGCCATACCTATTCCTGCCGCCATATCCCATAACGTCATGACGTGTTCCGGTTCGGAGGGTAAGGTAGATAAACATAATAGAGGATAAGCCGGTAAACTTAATTAATAATGTTAACTTCCCGGCCTCAGGTTGGCAACGCAACGTTGCCACCTTTGGTGTCTGTAGGCGGCTTAAATTTCTTAACATCAGGAAATCCGTCTGCTTGTTTGCCTTCCTTTCTGCGAATATGTTAGAACTATACAATAGGAACTCTCCTATGGTCTACTCAGACCAAGTCCTTTATAAGAGATTCTCTTCATTGATGGTAAATGACGCGTGGCGACCGTGGGATGTGTGTCGCACCGCCTGCTGGTCATGACTGTACCATTCTGACGGTTCCTTTTATAGCCGCAGGCACACCATACAGATCTCATTCATACTTCGTCAGTGTAAAACAACTAAATCATAAGTAGTAAAGCAAACATCGATTGGATTAATAAGTAAGAATCTTCACGCCCGTATCATTTAAAGATAGGCAGAGGTAGAATCAAGGTAATCACGACTACTCAAAAACAACACTTAGACTCATAATGTGAACTATCACATTTGATAAATGTCTGGTTGAGTATAGGAACCTACCTACCTATACAACCCAACCGGGCAACGTTATTTTTAGTGGACTTGTAGTAATGTTTTAAGAAACATATCGAACCCGGGACCTCGTGTAGACTACGACAACACTGGTCCACTAAACCACAAAGACGAGTATTGGTACCATTGTCATATTTATTTACTTCGTCATATCGATAGTTCTAGCTAGTATCGTGTTCCGTTATGTAGACTGAAGATTGACAGACGTTAAGTTTGGTCATAAGCTAGCGACATCTGTCGGCTACGGTTATCTTTTTGAAGACGATATAAAATAATAACATTCATAGAGATCATCTGTATCGCAATGGCTTTCGTTAGGTTTTTAATAACGTGTCTTTTACAATATTCAAACGATTTTTATAAATCTCAATCAGATATAAAAGAATTGTCAACTTTTTCAGAGACATGGGCTAAACGTCTTTAAAAATGTCAAATGCAGACTAAGATAGCACTTAAAATATTTTGTTTCTATCTATTCCCTTCGTTGAAAGAAGATAGCAATAACTTAAACTTGTTTTTTTTTTACAATTTAGTATTTTTTTAGTTTAGTAAGAGAGCAATAAAATTACCATCAATATCTAGTCAGATCGTGATTAATAGGCTCTTTACTGGCTAAAATATATTGTAACAATCATACAAAAATTATTTAGCCTAATTGATAATCTCCTCCTTTTTGAAGTCGGTTAATAAGTAGTGATTTACATCAGTCCCTTTAGTTGGTGCGGCGCGTGGCCGCCGCGGGCGATAAGTCGCAGCTGTGTCGTCTAGAGCCGCTTGGGACTCGGATGTATTGTCGCCAACCGCCATTCACAAAACCCCGAACATATTATCGGGGTCGCTACCCCGGATCGCACCTCTGTAATATGAGCCCGCAACTCATACGGGTGTTATTAATACTTTTATAAGCAGTTTTTGATTATTCGTTATGAATATAATAAATGCCGAAGAGAATAAGTAAACATTGCTTTCGATGCTAGTAAGTGAATTATTATTAAACATTCACATTATTTATGAGATACGTAAAAGTATCCTTAAAGTATTTTCGAGCCCATTACCCCGAAGAGGTAAATTTAGATATATGCCTGGTTGGCGATAGGCTTGTCACCTATCACATTGTGGGACTTAGTATCTTCGGCTAGTCTTGGATACCCTGGTTGTACCTCTGCGTACTCCTTCGGGAGTGTAACAAGTTTAAAAGTTATGAGACTCAGACAAACATACACACACATCGACACGTCAAACTTATAACTTTTTCAGTCGAGGGTTGCAAATAATTTAAAAGAAATATTGATGCTAATAGAATACTTGAGATTTTTTTTTATTTAGATATCTTCTTTCATGGTACAAAAATGATCATGCACACAGTTTTTTATGATGGGTATAATGGATAGAGGTAACCATGGCAGACACCATATATGTTAAAGGTTCGTTGCTATTTTTTGGTCGAGGTGTTAGGCCTGTTAGGCCTACCCGCTTCCCTTGCTAGGAGGTTTCTATAATCAGTGGTCTTGTTAAAATAAATCCACTTTAAATACCTGCCAGTCTAGGCTTAGGCGAGATAGTGTCTCCGTAAATTACTTTTGTGAAAACTTCGAACAGCGCCTCTACTGGTAACTAAGAGAAGTAAATTGTCAGACCAAAAACAATATAGTACATTATATATAATAAACCTATTATATACGATAATCTATACCAACTAATGGTAAAAGTTATGATCTAAACAAATAGGGAACCCGACCAAAATGAACATATAAAAGTTAAACAAATAAAATTTTGACAAAGGTGCCTATTTTCCCCTTAAAACTGTGTAATATTTTGAAAGCGCAAACAACAAAATTAACACGAGTTCATTGACTTATTATCTTATATGTTAAAACAGCAATCGATCATCTAAAAGTGTCAGATTAATAAATAAAACCATAAAATATATGTAAATATTTTTCAAATGAGATAAGATAAGAATTTTAATTTTATTAATTGCAAAATGCAAATCTGATGCAGCGTCGCTTATTATCTACAAGCAAACCTGTCCAGTGACGTCATAGCCACGGTTATCTAACTTAATTAATATCCTCTGGGAAGCTGTTCCCTCTCCCGACCTCTCTGCGTTGGTATTTTAATTAAGGCAATACCGGCATCTCGCATGAGCCCAGCGGTCAGGCGCACGCACAGGACTCGCCGGGGAAAGGGGGAAGGGGGAAACCGTCCAGCCTCAACCTCGGTAATAAAAATAAACTAGCCTTCCATACTGAGAATGCTACCAAATGTTTTACCAATATTTCTTAAATCTATAAATATAAATTAATCCCCATTTCGCGTGGTCATAGCATCGCGCCTGGACGAATGGTTAATTATTTTATTGTGGTGTTGGTCATTGTCAGGATGAGGTTCTTATGTATCATATAAGAGGAAATATACAGGTAAGATGGAAAAAATCATTTTTTTATACAAATTGTTAGTTGCCGTTATTGTTGGTCGAGTGGTTGGACACGTTATTGTTGGTTGGACACGCCTAACTATCAACCGATCAACCGCGAGGATCGGGTTCGATTGCCGACGGGGGAAGGCATTTGTGTGATGAACATTTAGGTGTCTGCATTTCCGGGTCTGGGTGTTTATTAAATTTATTCTGATATCTATTTAAGTATTTATAAGTTTAATATTTATTAACTAACACCCATAACAAAAGCATATAATTTTCTTACTTTGGGGTTAGATTCAATTTACGCGACTTGTCCAGGAATATTTATTTATTTATTCATCTATTGTGAATAAAGCGATACCAACATAACAAACATAATTTTAATTTTACGTTTAGAAATTTAAAAAAAAATGTATTATTTAATTTTAGTTTGCATAACATAGTCTTATAGTAGGTATAGTAGCTTAAATTCGCAACATTGCTAGCGTAGTATTACTTATTCATTAGACCAGGGCTTCCCAAACTGTGAGTCGCAATACCCTGGGGCGTCGTAGCATTATCCCAGGAGCGTCGCGTGTCAATGCTACTGAGGATAACTGACTCGAGTCTAGGAACAAGTTACTAGACTTGTACTTATTATAACTGCTAACTTCTTTTGGTCCACGGAGTGTGGGCTGGGTTAAGAGGAGTCATAAAAATGGTGCTTGTACTATATAAATGGTAAGTATTTAATCCTCCTCCTCTGACACTGAGTGTCAATCTTCAATGTACAGAATACACACTTCTGCAGTTTTATGATATGTATAGAAAGATATTAGATGAGTGTATATATCTATTTATCACTATTTATAAGATTAAGCTATGAACCCTTTGCATAAACAAAGAAATTAGAGTATTTTTATGAATGACGGTGTTTTTCATAAAATTATTGATATTCCGGATTCGTCCTGTATTCGGGATAATTGATATTAGTTGTTTTGTTTTCTTAAACTTCCACGTAGTATCTATGAATCACGTTCTGGAAATTATTATGTTATATTAATTATTCAATGTTAAGTATTAAATTATTTCTTTGTTTTATTCATTTTGAAATGACTTGGAAAACGAAAGAAGTTCGGCTCCTATATTTTTTAAGTATGTTAATCGATTTCTTCGCCATTTCGGAACCGATTTCGAAAAACAGGTGGCAATCTGGGAGTGCTGGCAGAAGTGAAAACTTTAATATTAACTATGTGCATTTTTGATATTTTGGAATGCTTACTGAATATTTTTGCACAAATTGCTTTAATTATCAGTACGAAAGTAGTATCATTTATGTGGTAGAATACAATATTCATTTATTGCGCTATCGTACACAAACATAACAACACGAACTATTGCGCAAGCGCCCTGCGCCGTCTTACGAAGTTTTGATCAGGTCACGTATCCTGACGCAAGCTTTTACCCATTCCAAAAAAGTGAGCAACGTCACTAAAGAAGTTTTCACTTCAAAAAATATTTGTAAGAGCATATCTAAGAAATTGCCACCAAGTCTCGATCTGATGATGAAATCTCTGGAAAATTGAGAAAAATACTTTTTTGAGTACGTAGATGATTTAATTCTTCAAATCGATGTATTTTTGTTGCAGTTTCTGAGTTTAAATTATACAAAAAAGCTTGCAATTTTCATGTATGACATACAAATGAGACTTAAGTCTTAAAACTTGTGTATATCAGGCTTTATAAGGAAACTAGCATACACTTATCATTTGTCTTAAGATTAATATGACTATTAAAAGTCGACCTTATTTTTTATCAACTTTTTATAAGTTTCGTGCATTCTTTTAGTGAGTCGTCCTTACAACACGCTCGGTGAAGTTGTACGATGAATTCGATATGAATAGGTATGACGTGTCGTTAGTATGCGAGTGGCGAGTGTGTCAGTGCGGCACGTGACCAGCAGGCCTAGGATGTGCCGATAGAAATAGCTATTCTTCGTTCAAGTAAAGAATATTTCAACATATAAATTAACATTTTAAATTTTTTATATGTAGTGCCCAGGAAGCATAGTGACAAGGACGTTACAAAAAGAAGAATTAGACTGAGGGTTGACGGGCTCATCTTTTAGTAGCCCTCCTGTCAAAAAATACAACTCCCTGCCGCAGTACCGCCGTGACCATAGAATGTCGTGACCACGGTTTATGGTACTAGGCCGAAATATCAACAAATAAGTAAAAATATATCTTGAGTAACCCGTATAAATAATTAAGAATGTTAATAATACACATTTACGATTAAAGTTTAAAACGATTACGACTTAATACGATAATAAGCTTAAAATGATATGACTGTAAATGATAATATGGATACAAATGGAAGTTTCTCCTAACTATCGTTCAGTTTACCTACGTATTTTTTGATAAAAAAAACACTTGCTGATTCAC
>NJDC01004982.1:25981-40395 GCA_002245475.1 Calephelis virginiensis
AAGGTAGCGGGTAAACTTACTTTTGCTCGAGGTCTAACATCCCGGCCTCAGGTTGGCAACGCACCATTACCACCTTTAGTGTCTCTAGGCGGCGTGAATTTCTTAACATCAGGAAATCCGTCTGCTTTTTTGCCTTCCAATATCATAAAAAAAGCTAATCTAAAGTGTACCTAAAAACCATCTCCATTGCGTAAGTTTTCAATAAAAAAATTATCAATCAATACATAAACTTTATGAGTTTATACGGCAAAACACACACAAACACACACACACACACACACACACACACGCATATAAATACACACACACGCACACACTTACGCAAAAACATAAAACTTATAACTCTCCTTATTTCTGTCAAGGGTTTAAAATTATTAAAAGCATACACTGATTGTGTATATCAATGTGATTGAATTTTGGTATATCATCTCAAGATTTAAATCTTGTGTACACAACTTTATACGTATTTAAAGACATTTTATACGGTTGTAAACACACATTCCAACAAAGGCAATCTCTGAGGAATATTTGTGTTCATCTTGCGATTTTTTGTTAAATTTGTATTAAATCTTCGGCCTAGATGAATGCAAACCACTGTTTACTACCTTCTAGAACTCAAATAAGGGAAATGTTAATTTTTCAAACAAATAACTCCGTCCGTAATTTCAGTCGGGGTTTGTAAAATAAATATTTTAAAAATCGGTTCGCAAAATACGGAGAAACGGTGTTGGTCCGGCCTCCTTTATAATAAACTATCTGCCTTCCTGCCAGGCAGCTCGTAAAAGGTAAACATAGACTTCAACTTTTTTAACTTCAAGAAGTTTCACATCTGCTCACCAGGATAAATACCAACGCTTTGTCTATTCCTGCCACAACAATGTCAATGCTTACCGTTGACGTGTTCCGGCCTCAGGTTGGCAACGCAATACCACATTTTGTGTCTGTAGGTGAGTATAAGCGTCTCCCTGTTTCAAATTCCAAAATCATAAAAATATCCATAAAATTATGTGTAGGTAGGAATGAAAAATATAATCTCCTTTTGTGAAAGCCGGTTAAAACTAACGTCACGTTTTTATAGAGATGACGAATAGTAATGACATAAAGCTGCTCGAACAAGTTTAATTTAGGACGATATCATTTAATTAATATTACAACTGACGTGGAACGTGCGTGATAAATCTAATTTTTTACAGCGGAGAGATCAAGATAGATTAATTAAATAGATGCAGTTTTGAAATGATAATATATTTTTAAATATCAGCGGTCAGACCGAAGCGATGGCTGGCCACTGTTGAACCACATTATATCATCAAGTTTCCGAGTCGTTGCATTCGACATTGTAAGAAATAGAGGTGCTATTCTCAAATTATTATCGAGTGCTTTAAAAATCAAGTTTAAATCATTTTACTAACATTTCTACATCCCGACTATATCTTAATGTAAATAAGTGAAGCCAAAACTTCGGACCCCTTTTTACGGAATTTGCGCGGACGGAGGAGTATGAAATTGGGTACAATTGTAGTTAATTATGTAGGAGAAATGCAGAACGCTAATGTTTTTCGATTATAGTGCTTATTAAATGCATTCAATCAATAAATAAAACATACACACTACCATACATTTGACACACAACGATGATAACAATTAAAGATCACAAATGGAGCGAAACTATATTCATAATGTTTGAAAACAAAGTAGTTGGTCTTGAAAATTGAAGATGGCGTTCTTATCAAAACATTACATTTTAATAATTTATATTGAATAACTTATAACTAAAATTTATTATGGTCGAATTTCGACCAATGGTGTAAACCACTTGTAGATATAAATAAATATAATTATTAATGCGAATGTAAGGTATATTTGTTGGTTTCGTGTAAAAACTACTTAACCAATCTTGATCAAACTGTGTAGGTACACATATTCTAGGAGATATTAAAAGTATGATCATTAAAAATATAATACTTTTTTAATGACGTAAACGCGAAGGCAGCAAGTAAAAGCTTTTCTTCAAGATAGTCATAATTTTCGTTTATTTTGTTTTTTAACCATCTATCATCTTTGAGAGGCTTTAGAAACCTTGTTAAACTTAATTGTCCCTCCTTGAATAATCTTAAAAATTGTAATTCATTAAATTCAAATGTCAGAATTAATAATAGAAATGATTGAAAACAGAAACACTTAACCGTTATACTAATAGCTGGTTTATAAGAAAAACAGGTATTTTTCTAAACAGCTGAAACTGTCATAGATTTGAATGAAATTTGGCATTTTACTTTCTAACAGCCACTTTCTGAAACGAATCAACGATTTATCTTTCTATAACAGCTGTTTAACGCCACTGCCTTACCTATTCCTATTCCAGTGTCTCTGTCATATTCTGATTAGGAAGGTAATGTTAACGGTAGGCTTTTGCAATAAAGACATTTATATCTCGGCCACAGGAGATCGACGCACCTTTCACATCTTTGTTGTCAATAGGTAATTGTTGTCTATAAGTATCAGAAAAGCCGGGTGATTGTTCGTTGAGCTGTCTTTTCAAAAAATAGATTCAAAAACTGGCTTTTTGCACACAAAAAATAGCGTTATCATAAGATAGATAGATCTAATATATAAAATTGTCGTGTCACGTTGTACGTGATTGAACTCCTCCGAAACGGCTCGACCGATTTTCGTGAAATTATGTGAAAATATTGAGTAGATCTAAGAATCGGCCAACATCTATTTTTCATACCCCTAAGTGACAAGAGTGATTCAGCCCTATTTTTTTTACTAAAATCACATTAAATTATAACAAATATAGTAAATTCCCTTGTCACAATGTTAGTTACCGGACACCTCCGAAAGTGCTTTACCAATTTTTACCAAATTTTATATGCATATTCAGAAGGTCTGAGAATCGACTACTATTTTGCATACCTTTAAGTGATAAGGGTGACTCACCCCAATTTTTTTACTAAAGTCACATTTACGAAAATAGCAGAACAACGTCTGCCGGGTCAGCTAGTTATAACGTAATATGCAATAATGCAATAATCACAATAAAACAAAAAAAAAACTAAAACAAAATCAAACAATTAATTGCAGAAATCGTGTGCTATACTGTCCAAAATCCATGTACACAGAAACAAGACAGATGTGTCCCAGTGTCCCGACTCGATGTCCCGAGTGGGACCGCCAATTAGCACCATTGTGTCCGGCCTATTGTCTCCCAACTTGCTGCTGTTATGGTTGCTCAAAGCTCAAAGCGCTCATTTCCCCATATGTGTCATCCACTGTCACATAAAAGCTCTTTACGACTTTTAAAATTGTGGTTAATCATTTTGACCAATGGTAGAGCAATTTAGTGATTTAATTTAAATAAAGTAAGAAAAGAAAGTATCTTCACGCCCATATCCTCGAAGAAGTAGGCAGAAACACAACCAAAGCACTCACGGCTAGCCGGATACACTCAAGTCCTACAGTCGGATAGATGGCAAGCCTATCGTTAAACCGGGCACAAATCCAATCCCGAGCTACACTCTTTTTTGTTTGAAAATTTGAAAAACCATATTTTCGTTATGTTGCTATTATTTAATTTAAATGTTATTAAGTTATTCTTATTTTTGTATTTTGTATAAAGTTGTCAAAAATAAATATATATTTTCAGGCCAATTTCTTTACGGGGTAGGCAGAAAGTATCGAGTAATAAATGAACGATCCTTACAGATCTATCTTGCTAACTCCACATACATAATTCTTTTAATATAAACACACTAGTTTCTGAGACTCTAGACACCATCCTTGAAAAACACAGCAGCAGTTTGATCATGCAAAGTCTCCCCAGGTAGCAACACCCATCCACATGAATTATCTAGAATATTATACAATATATTGTTAAACATAAAATTATATTTGTATATAGTACAACAAACTAATAAAATTATTTCACTCAAAAAGTGTAGTTAAAATAGCTTTAGTAACAGTAAATTGCAAAAAATATTCTGTCTCATAACAAAAAAGCAAAAGTGACATATTTTTATTTTTTTATGTTATCATATCTATTTATATTAAATATTACATTATTTTAAATAAAACATATATAACGTTATTTAGTTAAACTTTTTATACAGAAATTTCAAGTCACAGTCTTTGGGGGAAACTCAGAAACTTTTAAACCGGTGTTGAATTTATTTTTGTTTGTTTTTTATCTGAAAAATGTTTGGACTTTCAATAATGAAGCACAAAGTGCTAAATTAGATTAAGATAAATCATTCTGTCATAAGGATAATTGCATAATAAATAACTAATGAGTCTCTAATTGCAAAAGCTTTCGTATCATTCGACGTGTACTGTTTTTGTAAGCTTAAAGGTGTTAGCTTTTGAGTAACTGTTTTGAGTAATTATTATTTATTATTGTATATAACAGAAATAAATAAATTGAAAGTAATTAGAATAAACATGAAAAGAAGAATTAGTTGTGTGTCTATTGTACGTAAACAAGTAATAAATAAATAAATAAATACTGAAAAAAGGAAAAGGTGGTTAAGTTTTGGCGTAATTGAAAAATACGTTGGTGAATTTTTTTTCGTAATTATTGAATATTTTTATTTATTGTATACAATCAGTCAATTTTGTTAACATTTTGTATGGTTTTTTAGTTAAAGTGCACAATATATTCATGAAGAAAAAGCATCTTCACGCCCATATCCCCGAAAAGGTAGGCAGAGGCACAACCAGGGTACCCACGACTAGCCGAAGATACAAAGTCCCACAATGTGATAGGTGGCAAGCCTATCGCCAACCAGGCACATATTTTATCCCAAGCAACATTTTTTTTATTAGAAAATTGGTAAAATCTAATTTTATTTTTGTTGTCCGACCCGGGATTCGAACCCGGGACCTCGTGCAGTCAAGTCCAACTACTGAACCGCTAGACTACAGAGGCAACATGGCAAATTATGAATTTCATGAAGAAATTTCATGAAGAACGAACAATATTACCATTGCTTTATCCAAGATATAATGTAAGCCGATTATGCCAATTCAAGTAAATTAATGCAAAATTAAACTCGACCGAAGGCAACGCCTAAGCCAAAAGTATAAAAAAACAATGTATATAGTGTCATTTTATTGCCTTTCGTGTTGGTCCAGATCTCATGTGTCTGAATATCTGCCTTACTGTCTGGCAACCATAAGCGAGGTTATATTAAATAGGTTACTAATGAGACTACTGGTGGTAGAGCGTTGTAAACTTTCCCGGGTAGAAATCAACTGCCTATTTAGTCATGGTGCCATAATAACTATATCAATTTTCAGTTTGGGGGTGGAGTAATCAATAGACTTGTAAATTAGGCTCAACATCCCGGACAGACGACAGAGACGCACCTATAACATCTATGGCGTCGATGAGGTTTATTTTATCTCATGAAAATAATACGTAAGTTGTAAACTAAAATTATTATTTTAGATTGAATATTTTGCCAGTAGAAATGTAGAGAGCTGTTGGGAATGGTTAGAGTAGTCGGTAGACTTATAAATTAAGCTTAATAATCCTGCCGCAGAACAGTGACGCACCTGCACCATCTGTGGTGTCTATGAGGCAAGGTCGATTTTATTACATTAAAATACTGAGTTATAGTTTACAATTCTAATTTTAGATTGAACATTTTACTATTACAAAAGTAGAGAGCTCTAGAGAATATATTTCACTTAAAAGAGTTTATTGGTGGGGGAGTCCTTTGTCATCTAATATCATAAGCTTTTTTCTTTCTTTTTTGTTTCATTCTAACTAAATGCTTACATTCAATTTCGTAGGCGTAGAAAGATTTTTTCCAACAATTTTCATCAACTTTCTACAAATTTGAAAGAAAGAAAAAGTTTCGCCCCAAACTGGATTGGTACTTGCACCCTTCAACTTTCAAGACAACGAATGCTCTAACCTTTTGAGCTATTGAAGATTCAAATCCTGTCTCAAAATGTTAAATTCCTTTCTTTACCAATAACGTCTATCTACCTAGGTTCTAAATGAGTTCATAGTTAAAGATAAAATTCACATTTATTATGGCCTTATCATTTCTCCTAAGGTACTTTATTTTTATTATATAACGTAGGTATATAAAGTGTAATATACAACATAGATGTTGTCATAAAAGAAATACCTAGACTAGCAAAACGTTTTCATATATAGCTATATTATTTACATGAGTTTAATAACTTTATATTTGCAGGTTATATTATTTTTAAGAGAATTTTAAAACATAATATATATGCCATCAATAAATCAGTACAAATTTACTAAATACGTTTGTAATAATATATATATATATTAAACGGGTTGCAACATTTATTCTTAAGTGTTTAAACTATTACAAAGTTATTCAGAGTTTTATAAGTTAATTTTTAGCCAAAGGTAAGGTATATTACAAAGCGGGCAGTAAAAAGTCCGCTAAGACAATAAATAACGCCATATATATGAATGAAATCATAATAATTGTAGATAAACAAGGGATAAGTATATTGTTGGTGTAGTGTGTCTGGGGCGTACGGCAGCGGTGTGGTAGTTACGGTGAGGAGTGGTAGAGCAGTGGGGCGGGTGGCAGTCCCGGCCGAAGCCCCGCGGCGAGCGCACGCGACCGAGAGCGCTCTGTGACGATTGTGTGACGTGACATACCGTGCCGTGTCGTGCCGTGCCGTGACGCCGTCAGTGTGCCGGCAGGGGGAACGTCCCCCCGCCGCGGCGGCATGGGCGGCCGCTGACATGCGCCCTCAGCCCTCGCCGCCGCCGCTCCCACTCGCGCTCGCCCTCCTCTGCTTGCTGCAAGTACGTCGACCACCAACGCTGATAATCTAGTGCTTATCACACTTAAAAAGTCTATATTATTAAAAGTGTTTTTAATCATCGAAATACGGTAAATCCACTACCAGTTCGGATTCCACAAAGGAGAGGAGAAATTAGCCTTATCCACTAACATCGATTACCTAGTGCTGATCACACTCAACAAAATCTTTCATATATATTACATTACCCATTGAAAGTGTTTTTAAGTCATTAAAATACGATAGTTGCACTATCAGTTCGGAAGACCAGTAAGGGAAGAAAAAAACAGCCTCATCTTAAAACTTCCCCTCATCTGACCTCTTACAACTTTCTCTTTCTCCGTGTTCATGACAAATATTTTCATAACGTCAAAGTCCGTTGAAGTTGTAAAAATCGTGAGGTTAGCAACTTATGACATTTAGGAAAAAAAATCTTAGATTGACACACAAAAAAATTGACACTTAAAAATATATATCCATAATTTTTGTAACGGATTAAAAAAGCTTTGGCGAACCTAAAATTTTTTAGATAAAATTCTAATATAACACTAAAATTATTACACAACTATTAAATTTACCATCCCATTGGTCCATTAGAATACTCAGTTGGAATATTCTAATAGACCAATTTCATCATATACAAAATTAACCTAATTAGTGATACTCAAGCCAAAGTGAACACAGAGATAAGTCTTGCAGTGGTTTATTACCAACTCCGAATGACAAATAACGGGAGATAAATATGTGGTTTTTATCGAACATCCTGTACTATAACCCAAATCGTTTAATTTTTTGTCTACTTTAGAAAATGTAAATTATCGACATATTAATGTTAATTGTACAATTTTTTTTAATTATAATTTAAATCGAATAAGGAAGTTTTTTAATAGTAAGTGGATATACCACTGTGATATACATTTTTTATTTATATCAAATATTATTTGAATGCTTTACATAATTATAAATTTAAATTGGGAACCATTTTTTTTGTAATATATTTTGTGAGAGGTTTGTGATAAAAATCGTTTATTAAATTGTGTTTGGACTGAACAGGTAAATATTAACCCTTTGTATAGTTGTTAATTTTCTTTATAAAACAACAAGAGATTATCTTTTCTTAACATATAATACTTCTTGGAACTTGTGAATAATGTTTACAAGCTTAAAAGCGTTAATCCCTAGTAGATAGGTATACTAATATAAACACGAATGTAAGTTTCTTTGTTGCACTTTGCCACTAAACCATTGATCACGAAATTTGTCTACGTATTTCTGGAGATAATAAAAGAAACATAGGATTTTTCGAAAAAAGTCGCAGGTTAAGGCTAGTGTAGACATACATAGAAACATCGAATTTATTCAATACAATAGTTTTGTTTAATAAATAATTAATATTTTATAATAAATAATGCCGTGGTTGTGCCCTCGAGTTGAAGTACTTGGATTTCCCGCGGGAACCCATTTACATAAGATAAAAGTTAGCCAAAGCCACTCTAGCTTTTTAACTGTCTGCTCAATTAAAATTATAGGTGCCTTAACTCCATTGCGATGTGAAAGAAATAAGGTTACCCGGGGCGAAAGCAACTAATTTTGTTTTTTCCTGATCGAATGTTTCTTTTATAAAACGTGCCATCTGTTAAAGCGTAGAGCAATTACTATTTTACCGAATAAAATGTGGATAGCGCTTCTAGATAGCTGACAGCTATAAGAACAGAGCAATTTTTGAAAACAGACATTTTGGAGTCACTTTTGCCGTAGCATCATTTGGTTTTGTGATATAAAAAATATTTGACGTTGTTTCCAGCAAAAAAGCAAGTCCATTCGGATAAAAACATAAAACGTAAGTGCTTTTGGTATATTTGGTTATACGCTACATATTATATTTGACTTTTTACTGACGTAGTTACATTAACCTCAAATTTTAGTGCAGATGGGTAATTGCAACTATTTTTGTAGTTGCAATTGCCCCATAATATTTGTATGAAAAATGAAAATCGCTAGTGATGTGCCGTGTTGATATTTCGATAAGTGAATATCTCTTACTTATTTTTTAGGTATGAATGTCTGTTCATTTAATTTGCATTTCTTTAAGTTTCGCAATTTAGCTAGGATTATAAAGTTTTATTAAAACAGAACCGATATGAAAGGTTGTGCAGAGTAGTTACTAGTTAAAAGTTAGCCATTCTGAATAAGTTGTTTTTTTAATAATGGTGTTTTAATAATAATATTTTGCCTGTTTCCCTTGGAATTTAACCCAAGAATTCGTAAAATTGTTAAAGACTGTAATCATATCTCATCATAATTATTTTCAAACTTTTATATATTTTATTTGAATAACTAATCAATACTAGGCATCTAGCTCGTTTCAAATGCATTGTACGTAAGTGGTACCCTCGTCACTTTTAAAAGTAACAAAACCGTGGCTACGATCTGCTATTCGCGCGACGTAACCTTTAGTGGCATTATCGATAGGTATTACATAGGTAAAACACAGCACTAGCTAGTATGAAAGACAGTTGCATTTGCCCCATAAAAAATAAAATTGGATTTTTTGGAAAATGAGCCGTATTTTCATCTGCTAGATATAATTTTCAGATGGTTGTTGTGTGAAACTACAATACTCTTATCCCTAGTGTCCAGCTATAGATTACAAAAGAGTTATATAACTGATAGTTGCATTAACCCCAGGATGAGGCAAATGTAACTTTTACTGCTCTTATTCAAAAAAATGTAAACTTATTGAAAAACCTAAGCTTATTTATAAAATACTTTAAGTCAAAACTGTTTATTGAAAGGTGTGGAATAAAGCAAGTTGACTTAAAAAACCCTTCTCCTTGAATAGCTCGTGGTGGAGGGAAGCAAAGTTATAGTATATTTTTTCTTAGTTACTTTCGCCCCTGGTGACCTTACAGAAAAACCTTTAAATTAATCCATAGAATTAGCATGGATTTACAAATTTGTATTACATAACTCTAAACTCTACATTCTTAAACTTTTAAACTAAACTTAATATACATGCATAGTAAATCAATGTTGTTTGTTACTTTAAGCTCAATAAATCGCAAATACGTAATGCCATCCAATTAAAACATCATTGCTTAACAGATAAAAGATTTTTATTGTAGATTATAAAAGCTTCTATAAAAAAGCTCTACCATATTTTGAATTAGGCAAAAAGTATTTTTGTGAAATTAATACCTAGTCACGTTTTATAGCTTATTTAGATTTAACATTGTATATTTTAAACACTGAATGCTAGAATAAAATCGTCTATGTATTTCATTATTAGGAATTAACAGGCAAATTAACATAAAATAGTTGTCTTTAAGAGAACTCTAATGCACCTATATTTTTTAAAAATATCTTCAACCAAGTAATTGCAACTCAGAAACGTACTACGTATTAAGAAAAACACATGCAATTTTATGAAATTGTTTTATTCGTCATAGCTTTTTTGGAAGTGTTTTTTTTTAAAGTGAATTATGAAATTTATTTATTTAGTATCTTCACGCCCATATCCCCGAAGAGGTAGGCAGAGGTACAACCGAGGCATCCACGACTAGCCGAAGATACTAAGTCCCACAATGTGATAGGAGGCAAGCCTATCGCCAACCGGGCAAAATTCCAATCCCGACCAACATTTTTTTGTTAGAAAATTGGAAAAATCAGGAGATAGATTTATTTCTTTATTTTTAAATACTGCACATGCTTTCATTGAGTTATGTATGTCGACTGAGTTTGATTTCCTATTTAATATTTCGGCGGAGGGAGTTAAAGCAAATAAGTGTTGCTAGTTCCCAGTCGCAAGTGGACTATTGTAGTCCAATGTACATTCATAAAAGTCAAGTCTCATCCTACGTGATCAAAATTATAAAACGCATTTTAAAATGTGAACTGAACTGAGCTACAAAACGTGATGGGAAGAATACCTACAAGTCAAAGAAAAAAAGTAAATGCATATTTTTGTTGCATTTACGATCGCCTCTGTGGTCTAGCGGTCTGGGTGTTGGACTTGATTGCATGAGGTCCCGGGTTCGAATCACGGGTCGGCCAACAAAAAAGAAAATTGGATTTTTCCAATTTTCTATTAAAAAAAATGTTGGTCGGGTCGGGCAACAAACATATATTTTTTTTCAATTTTCTAATTAAAAATAAACGTTGCTCGGGATGGGATATGTGCCTGGTTGGCGATAGGCTTGCCACCTATCACATTGTGGGACTTAGTGTCTTCGGCTAGTCGTGGGTGCCTTGTTTGTACCTTTGCCTCCCTCTTCGAGGATATGGGCGTGAAGATACTTACTTACTTACTTACTTTTTTTTATTTACGAAAAAAATAATTATCGAGCATAAAAACATTTTTTTTTGAGTTCCGAAAATAGTAGCAGTTGATAAAATTAAGGTGTTTGAAAAAATATATGCTTTTATGAATGCATGTCATTGTCTATGAATGCATATGCTAAATGAATCATATTTAAAAATATGATACATATTTCTGCCAATTTGTAATTAATACAATCAATTATAATTATTCTTGTATCAGAACTACAAAGTTTTTAATTAATAACTGTAACAAAAAGTCTCCTCCTCCTCCTCCTCCTGTAAGTCTCTAGTTATTCTACGAGATCCAATTGAAATATCTTGTTCATCTCTGCATATGTTTAAATCTTTTATCATAATGGTTTCTTACGTTATATTTTAATAGTAGACCCACACAAATTCACTTTCTCATTCAGTTCACCGAATTGGAATTTATTGAAGTACTAGTAGCTTTCTTAAACCTTACTTTTCAGTCACTTTATCTAATAAAAAAACCGTATCAAAATCTGTTGCGTAGTTTTCAGGTATAATCAAACAAAGGGACATAGGGACTGAGGAAGCGACTCTGTTTTATACAATGTAGTAATGATTAAATCAATCCTTTAAATTGTTAACTAGTTTTGTTTTGGAGTTTGTTAAAAAACTTCTACTTTGTTCATTATCATCTATAAGTGCATATTGTAACTAGAATTTTAAGATTAATTCTTTATACTTTCTACTACTTGTGTTTTAGGAGTTGGTTGATAAACTTTGAATTTTCTTATTCAGTTCTATAAGTTGAGTTCCTTATAAAAAAAGTATCTTAATGCCCATATCCCCGATGAGGTAGGTAGAGACACAACCAGGACACCCACGACGAGCCGAAGATACGAAGTCCCATACTATGGTAGGTGACAAGCCTATCGTCAACCGGACACACATCAAATCAAGGGCATCGTTATTTTAAGTAGAAAATTGAAAATACACAATTTCTAATTCATTCATTACCCGACCCGGGGATTGAACCCGGGACCTCAATAAGTCAAGTCTGACACCAGACTGCTAGACTACAGAGGCGATTTAATTTTATTATTTTACTTTATTGCTTAATTTTACAAATTTAATTCGTTTATTAATCTTTTTCAAATTAAATAGTTTTCTCAAAACTATTGCAATCATAATCATAATATCATCATAATTGACATAGACTTGACTGCATGAGGTCCTGGGTTTGAATCCCGGGTCGGTCAACAAAAAAAATGGGTTTTTCCAATTTCCTATTTAAAAAAATGTTGCTCGGAATAGGATATATGTGCTCGGTTGGCGATAGGCGATAGGCTTACCACCTATTACATTGTGGAACTTAGTGTCTCCGGCTAGTCGTGGGTACCTTGGTTGTACCTCTGCCTCCCTCTTCGAGGATATGGGCGTGAATATACTTTTTTATAATGCTATTAATACTAATGCTTGCTATATCAATAATGTAATCTACTTTACTTTTAAATGTCATGCGTAATCTTACGCAACTACAAATAGTACATTCAAATTGTGTCAATGATTTTTGTTATTTACTTTCATGCATATATAATGAGTGCAATAAACATTCAATCGTCAAAAACCGAAGTTTTAAATGAAAAGGCTTTAGCGTCCATAATACAACCCTCAATTAATCCAAAGTTCACGGAGTTATGGAGTTATTTTTTATATGTCTTCACATTTTTGGACTACGTACTTTCAGCTTATTGTGGGTGCAATATTTTTAACTCTAATTTCATTTTCGGGTATACGTAAAGATATTAACTATTTAATTAATTTAAATTTAGATATTTTTCGCATCTTTCTATATGGAATCCTATTAATATTATAAATGCGAAAGTTTGTAAGTATGGATGTATGGATGTTTGTTACTCTTTCACGCTCGAATGGCTGAACGGATTTGTCTGAAATTTGGAAGACAGATAGATTGTGACCTGGATTAACATATAGGCTATTTTTAATCCCGATCGCACACCGGGTTTCTGTGAAAACGCGGGCGAAGCCGCAGGTAGCAGCTAGTTTAAAATATAGGGATCTTATGTATCGATTACTATACTTAAAGGTACATTCACGCCCGTGTCCTCGAAGTAGGAGACAGAGACACAATCAGAGCACCCACGACTAGCTGAAGACACTAAAATCTTACGTTGTGATCGTTGACAAACCTATTGTTGTTTTTAAGAAAATTTGAAGAACACATTCATTTTTGTTAACCGGCCCTGGAGTCGAACCCTAATCCTCAAAAAGTCGAGTCCACTAAAAGACCGCTAGAAAAAAGGCGATTCAATATCTATGTTTTTGTAGATAAAATTAATCCCCATTTTAAAAGTTATAAGTGATAAAAGTTATACATGCGTACAAGCATCCATGCGAAATGATATAAGCTTGTACCTTATTAAAATAGCCTGATGATACGGGATGTATTCGATAGTTTATTAAACAAGAGTTTACGCATTGCATCACGAAGTATCGACGGAGACAAAGCCAGGACCATCATAATATGGTCCATTGTAGGCGACTCACGCGCCACATACCGACTACGTTCAATTAGTATGACCCACCCGATCCGGGACGCATGGACTAGTACTAATATTGACACGAATGGCCCTGGCCTAAGAAAACAAGGTCCATTTTTGATTTTAAACCAACTGGTCTCTATAGAAAACTTCTTCTATTCTTTTATAGTGTAGTAGGTTGACAAATGCATTTCCTGATGCATACATAACATAGTTGTGGGTGCCCCGGTTGTGTCAATGCCTGCCTCTTTGGGGATATGAAGATACTTTCATACATTTATGCATACATATCTTTACGTCAAATAGTGTGTGTCATTTTTCGTTAAAGGTAGAGAGTACATACATACATACATATCTTCACGCCAAGTCCCTTACGGGGTAGGCAGAGATTATCGAGTGCCAGACCTCACGATCCTGACAAACCTGTCTTGCTTCCTTCACATTCATAACCCTTTTCATACAAACACGCCGGTTTCGGAGACTCTTGACACCACCCTCGGATAATATCCGATTGATCTGATCGTGAAATGTCAGCCTTAATCTCCCCGGGTACCTACATCCATCCACATTCGCATTGTATATCTGCTTTGTCAATCTTTCATCTGTCATTTTTCCACATGACCGAACCAGAGGAGCATGCCCTTTCGCATTTTAACACCAATACTTTCTTTCAATCCCACTCTTTCTCGGATCTCACTGTTAGGAATGCGGTCAGCGAGCGTTACACCACAGATTTTCCGTAGTGCTCTCATTTCGACTGCATTTATC